>JAOEHY010035674.1:0-14994 GCA_025447955.1 Psilopsiagon aurifrons
CAGTCCCTAATGAAGAGTCCCTCCCCAGCATCCCTATAGGCCCCCTTCAGATACTGGAAGGCTGCTATGAGGTCCCCGTGCAGCCTTCTCTTCTCCAGGCTGAACAGCCACAACTTTCTCATCCTATCTTTATACGGGAGGTGCTTCAGTCCCCTGATCATCCTTGTGGCCTCCTCTGGACTTGTTCCAACAGTTCCATGTCCTTTTTATGTTGAGGACACCAGAACTGCATAAACACCAAGTGTCAACACAACCAACTTCTTGCGGAATACTACTATTGCTGCCATGGCTTGCTCTAGGAATTTAAATATACCATTGATATTATACACAATTTGATATGCCTTAATAACTGAAATCCAGTTTTATTCACCATTATTTCTTTCTCACTGAAATACACTGCCTAGGTCTTACACACAATCCACAGCATGTGGCAGATTAGCCTTAGGAAGTGAGTCCTAAACAGCCTTTGGAAGAATACAGCTATGAGGAACTTCTTAAGAAGACCACTGAAGTGGTCAGGCAGTTGGACTAGATGATCATTGTCGATACTTTTCTTCCAAAGAAACTATTCTATTATATTTTAAAGCATGGTTCATGAGGTGAAAGGGACTCTAAGGCAGCACTAACTAAGGTGTCACTGAGCCAGTGCAGCAGCGACTAACAACGCAGGACAGAATTTGTGCAGATCCAGCAGGCAGCCTTTCCAGCAGGCTGACTCAGCACAAGCAGCAGCAGATCAAAGTGCTGCAGTAGTTTAAAAGGTGTTGAATCATAGAACAGTTTGGGTTGGAAGGGATTTTCAGAGATCATTTTGTTCAAACCCCCCTCCCCCCCCAACAGCATTTTTCATTAACTGAGTGTAAGGCGAGTTCTTCTGGTTCAAGGACTTAGTTCATGACCGACTGGACCTTGTTAAAAAAAGAGCCCCTGTGGTACACTTAGGTGAACATACTGCTTCAGCTATTACAGAATTGGGTTTGGTATGCCACACACTGCTACAAGTCTGCTTTCCATTGCTGAAAGAGTGGACAGATTTCATAGTCCCATAGCATCTGAAACCCATAAAGATTAAAACTCTTCTTCACATCATGTCTCACTTTCAGAATTTTTAACTGTCTTTTTATCCAAGAGAAGTATTCTGATGTTGATTTGGAACAGGCTTTCAAGAGGCTTTCAAAACCCACACATGAACACTTAGGTTATGAACACTCGGGATTTATAAGTGTTAAGCATCAAAATGCCCAAAAGGCTGCTCTTCTGGCATAAAAATTGCCACAGGTGAACTCTTCAGCATGGATCTCTTCCTCCAAGTAAATATCCTTTTCACATTAAACGCAAAGCCAGGCACCCAGGCCAGTTTGAAAGTGATACTGACAATGGACTAGCACAACAGAATTTAAGCAGCTACAGAATAAGTGAATTTCAATGTTTAAAGTTTTGGTGCATACTAACAGAGACGTTCAGCAGTCAAATCACAACTTCTGCATTTAAATTCAAATTAGCTGTACCTACATCAAGCCAATACTGCTATTGCTGGCCTGAATTTCATCTCTGGACCAAGACTGAGTAAGGAAAAGACTATGAAGAAAGTCACACCACAATCTCTATGCAGTTCACCATCAAAACTGAATTTGAGCTCTTGAGTTACAAGCTAAAAAAAAATCTGTCCTTTGGACAGGAAAACCAAAGAGTCTACCTTTCAACTGTAAGTCAAAAGTCATCGTGAAAGACACCATTTTATTTATAGGAGTCTTCAGAAATAGCTTTGGGCAGTTATAACTTCTAAGTTGGGATGGCTTTAAAAATGTTAGATTGTATAACCTCCTACCAACATTTACATTCCTGACGTGCTTCGTAATTATAGAACTTTCAGTTATTTCACATATCCAAAAAGACTACAAGAGAAGCTTACCTGTGTAAGATCAGGGATATCACCCTTGTCAATTCCAACTTGCTGTGGGTATAAAAGAGGTAAAATGTAAGTAAGTGCATTATTCCACTGCAGCAGGCACTAATTTTTAAGTAGAACTGTAGTATGCTCTTCACCCTATAATGCACTTTATGATTAGAAAAAGACTACAAAGTTAGCAAGTTCAGATGCCCATCTTTCCAGCAGCTATCCTCAGCAACCTGCAGCAGTCTTTTTTTTTTTTCTTTTTTTTTAACAAATTAAAATCTCCATTAACAAAAACAAAAATAAAAAAAACAAACAAATAAACAAAAAAAACCAAACAAAAAAAACCCAAGAGAAAGCAAAGGGAGTTTAAACTCCACACTGCAAGTCAGGCAGTGCTTTTTGGCCATACACTGTTGTCCCAAAGGACAATACATCAGTGAACTGCCAAACATACTATCCAGATACCTGACTATCCTAATGAAGTTCTCTGAATTTCAGCCAGCAAGCAAATCCTAGGAGACACCACTTAAAAAAATGCTAAAGCTCGAGTTGCTTTGTGGTTCTGACCTTGACTCCTAGCATTTCAAATACAGCAAGATGAGGTCCAAGTCTGCAATCTTCTATTAGCTACTTCCCTATGGCTCCTTGAAGTACCTGTTTATTTAGCTTTTGCAGAAAAGCAAGCTGCACTGCACCTAGATTACTGAAGTACAGTCACTGTAACCCCTGCCCTGCAAAGCTGACCTGCAGGTGTCTGAAGCACTTCACTCTCTCAAGTTCAACATTCGTACCCAACATTACATGACATCCACAAGTCTAACAGGCTCTTTCCTGAATAGTTAAATAAATTAGCAATTAGCAAAGAAACAAACTTTTTATTCGGCTCATTATTGCTGTCCATTATAATGAAGCATGAAACATGGAATATGTGCATCTTGTGCCAAGGAGCCAACTACCACAAATGAGAGGCCAGCAAAATTAACCATGTAACATTTGTATTATCCACATAAGAGGACAATAACAAGGATCAAAACCAGGAAAATTTCACATTCGAGTTAACTTGTAGTTGGCTGGAAAGGTTTAAAGAACACACAAAATCATTATGCTTTTATTCCTAATTGCTGTATCTTCATCTAATGTTCAACCCTGTTCTAGAAACATGCATTTAATACAGCATTCCCAAGAAATGCCAATATCATTCAAGTCATGTCATTTGTTATGTTACCTGGAAAGTTGAGGCTGGCTGTATAGTAGACACATGTGGAAATACTAAGCAGGACTTAACTACTTCTAGAAGAGCTGAACAAGCAGATCCAGGAACTCCTATACTGCCTCACATTAATACACATAATGAGTCAGACGCTTAACAAGTGCAATTAATATACTGTTTCAGCGCTAAAAAATTCACAAAACCCTTAAGTGCCAGACTCCAGAAGACTGGAAGTCACTTACCTCTGCGACTTTAAGAAACTCTGATACTCTGGTCATCCGAGTAAGAAATCGTTTGTAGATTTCAAGAGCGTCTTTACATTGTCCCTTTTTCATTTCAAAAAATTTCTCTAGGGAAATAATTTGGCAAGTTTCAGTTAGGGCATCTTACATTAGGACTGCATTCACGAGTAACGCTAGTCTGCAGGAAAATCACGTTTCAAGAATATTGCACTCCATTAACATTTTCACTTGGACACTGACCTAGCAGCGTTCCTAGTCCTTAGCAGAATTTAGAAGTTGGGCTTGCTGAGCTGCTGAAAACTATATAGACTGGACAATCGCACACCAACTATCCATAGCATTCTGTGCGATGTAAACTAGGTTTTTCAAGATAAAAAGTAAGCAAGTGAAGTAGATAAACTTAAAATTTAAAGTAATGGAAGATACTTAAACATGTAACAATATATTCTCTCCCAAGTTGTCTCCATTCCAAAGAATGGTACTTTTTTCACTGGAGTACCTCTCTAAAGTTGGTTTGTGTCCGTTATCATGAACAACTGCTACATATTTCAACCAGAACTTATTCTTTAAGTAGCAGTAGACAGCAAAATCTCAATCTAACTGTTACGCCCAACTCATTTATATCTGCTCCATAAGCTTCCCATGCCTATAGTATCAGTCAAAGCACCCGAGACATGCTTTCATGAAACCACCAGAAAGTACTGCAACATGGACACAAAAAAATTGTCTGAACTTTACAGCTCAGGAATAGCTTCTTGTCATTTCAGTCTCTGTAGCCACTCTGTTTCCTCCTGTTCTAGCTGCAGCAAGAGTTTAGGTCAGTCACGTTAGCTAAGCAATCTCAGTTTTCAGCTATCTTTATAGACCAGCCTAAGTGCTCACAAGCTTTAATAGCTGAAGCTCATTTTCTACAGAGTCAGTTATGTACCCTGCAGTTTACGAACCTCCTGGTTTTAGACTTCATAACAAAGCCTTTTGCAGGGACAGTTTAAGGTGTGTTATGCTAGCGATCAGACCAAGCTGCCTGAGCTTCTGAACACTCTCACAGCCTTGTGGACTTTGTTGGCTGACAGAAGGTGAGGCTCTGGATGGGATCCAGCTTTGGCAGTCATGCTTTCAGACAGACTACCACCACACAGCATATAAAAAGAAGACTGAGCATCTTAAAAGAGCAGTCAAGGAGCAAAAGTTGCTTTGCTAACCTCATAGGACATACTATGACACATAGATATCTGTAGAATTCTAAGAGCAATGACAATCCAGCCTCAGATGAACACTAACATTCAAGGTTACAGCTTAAAGTTTTCTCTCACTTCAGAATATAGCAGTCAAAAAAAAAAGTCATTTTTGTGAAAGCGAAATAAAAACCTGTAATAGATCTGAAACTTGTTTTTCACTCACTCATGGTGTGCAAGATAGAGGCACCAACCAGATTACTTACCTAGTAAGTTAATAACCCCATCATTGTAGCAAGCAAAAAGTTTGATAAGATCTTTAAATAGAAGCATGAATGCAGCATTTATAACACCATTTGTCAGTTCATTTGGATGAACCTACAAATAAAATGCAAATTATTTACAATAGATGTACTGAATGCAATCAGAAGATTCAGCTTGCATCAAGTATCTGATACTATTATAGATCGAATCAGGCACTGAACACAAGCTTTCCAACAAAGAAACCAAAGAAAAGTTTCAGTTAGCAGATATATCAATGATTGCTTTCTTCACCACTCCAAAACAATTCACTACAGCAGAGGACTATTCCCATCAACAGTAAGCACCTTAGTCTTAACTCCTTCATCTATCACAAAGAGGAGGAAGGCAAAGATGCTATTAACAAAGTTTTATGAGACTGGACAAAAGATGTCAGTTCACAGCAGAGCTTAACAAAAATTCAGAGGTCTATGAGATAACACGATTGGGTTAACGATGTCAAGACCTTTCCAGTTCTCATGTTAAGCTGGGCAGAAAATGAGTGCTCATTTATCAAAAGACCTTTATTTCATTAAAAATATCTCCTCTTCTGAGATAACTATCAAAATTCCTATGCCTTTTAATGAACAAAAGAGATATTAGTGAGACATGTACTTCTAAAACTTTCTTCTGAAAGCTTTAATGGGCTCTCCCTTCATCCTGGGAGTATGTTCTGCCTCCAAGAGCAGAACTTCATGACTGATTCCTTCAAAGACTTCTTAGCAATATTACACTATACATCCTACAACAACTTAATCCTGTTTTTAGCCTTAAGGCAATAAACAATTGCACCAACATTCATAACTTTATAAATATATTGTAGGCATTTATTTCTATGAACAGTCTTGATCAAAGTTTAGCCAATTTAGTTTACAGCTGAAAACCAGATGAAGATTTTGAGGATGCCAAACAACGTACATGCGGTATTTTAATGTCTGTTTCTCTTCCCCAGAAAAGAAGTTGGTTGCCAAGAAACAAAGATTCTTCAATCTCCTTGTTTTGTCCATTTTTATCCCTCACTGACACAGGAAATGAAACTCCAAGCTCTAAGTCAGCATTCCTCAATGCTCCTCATATCTCATGCTGTTCCTCTACCCTGCAATCCGCACATTTCATTTATACCTGGAAGGGCCACCCTTCACTCACTACCTCAGTGGGAAATGTTTGCTACAACACAGCATTTATAAGCCACTATCCAGTGTTAATGCTGGGTCAGCTTCAATACATACATCAAATTCAAGTAGTGCATCAATTTGTTCCTGTAATATTGGCATACTCTTCAGCAGCTTTTCAGGAGCCATTGTTCTCATTACACCATCAGCTCTGCAAAAGGGAATACAGATTAGAAGCCACGGTGTTTCCCCTCTTCCTTCCCCCAGACTGATTTGTTGTTTAAATTTAAGCTTAAAGCAGCTATAATCCATTTCTGATCAGAATGCCATTTCTGGCACTATCTAATTCTCCTGCTTCTCATATTATCATGAGAGCTGGCAGGAATCCAGCCACTCTTACTCACAGCAGGTGAGGAAAGGTTTTGTGTTAGAGAGATGAATGCAAGAGATTGATTGCTTTATGGAAAGAGGACACTGAGAGTTTAAATAACTTGACAAGAAACACTGCCACAGAAGTACTCAGAGAACTGATAGTCTTTGTGTGTCAAGTTTGTTATGAATAACTAACAACACCACATTCTCTTCAGTGACCACAGATGCATCAGCAAAAAGCCCCACTATAGGCTGTTTTTCTTCCCCAACAAGTGCCACAATAGATGCATGCCATTTCAGTGGCAATTTAAATCAGGGCAATCTTTGCTTAGAGCTTATTTCCTCTGTATTAATGCATACTAATTAATTCCATTACTCTTTCACAGCACTTCCACTGATTTTGACCTGCCTTATCAGTCCTGAACCATCACTCCAACAGGATCACACAGGAGTCATGGATGTGTAGCATTCCTTAATTGTCACCTATAGTCTTACAGCAGTCTTCATACATGCACATTTTTATCTTCTAATACCACAAACCTACATGATCACCATTATGTATTGCCTCATTCTGGCCACTGACAGGTATAGCATCTCCTCTCTGGAAATGCATGCCACTATTACTTATTTTATGCTACACTCTGAGGCAGCACCTTTTTTTGAGCACCAGAAATAACAAGCATAGAAAGCCTTTCCAGGAACATATAGCAAGACAGGAATAGAAATCCTAGCAACTCGAACTTAAGTTTATTTAACATGAAGTGTTCAAATGCACTAGGTGACAAAGGGAATTTAAGATGCTAGCACTACAGCAGCCTCCTGGATCAAAGCCTGGTCAATATATCAATCCAGCTAGCTACCAGCCTTCATACCACAAGCTTCTTAGTGATTCATACTCCAGATAGGTTCAAGAGTAACTACTCTGGTCTCTAGTATGGGAATTGCATCCAGGTATGCAGCAAAGGTGCCACAGTAGGCCCTACACCTTTTGATAGTTTGAGCAGCAAAAGAGGAAAGTCTGGCAGTGACGCCTCCATTAACAACTCAGAATCCCAAGCTACAGAACACACAGTCCTTGTGGGAAATAAAACTAGTAATTTATAACCTTATTCTGTTCAGTTTACAATTATTTGCTGTGTTGCCTGATAAGAACTTCAGGTGTACACTTCAGTTTTCCTTTGTAATCCGCCATCTTTCTGACGGGAATTGCCTGAAGAAACATCCCTAAATATAGTTTCAGAAATTTTTCTTCTCCAAATCTTTAACACAGTTTTGCTGCAGCACAATTTAGTAAGTCAGATTTAACACCTAAGACTAAAAGCTCCCAGATCTGCAATCCACCTTACTTTAGTCTTCAGTATTTGCCTTATCTACAGTCTTTTTTCTCTTCCTTCTACAATTCTTAACCACTTACAATTACTTAAGAAACCTGGCCATTTTGGTGTTTCATCGTAGCTAAACAAAGAGCATAAGAACAACATCACTGAAACACTAAAATTAAGTGTTATGCCACAAACTAGATTTTCATGGGTCAAGCATACTCTCAGTTTACACATATAAACTTTGCTTACCCTTTCTTCACTCTTGCAAAGTCAAACGCCATTTGTCTGTAGGAAAATGCTTTTTCATTCAAGTATCTACTATAACGCCTTATAAAGGTGGACATGTCATAACCTGCAAAAACAGTTACACATTTTACATTAAACTTTACACTCTTTTTTGGAGATTCTTCAGTAAACAATAATATACAGTCAAGAGACTTTAAGATTATGTGATTTCTGTTGCACTATACAACTCACATACAGAACAGGCATCACATGACATTTACCAGCTTCTGAAGAAAAAGCAGAAATGCTGCAACAAAACAACCTACCACTGTCTTTCAATCAATTAATCCAATCCAATTCATTCAATCATTCATCCAGGGTACCACTGCATGGTTCCTGGCAAAACTTGGTAGTGGATCCTACCAGTTCTGTGGTAACATTACTTGGTGGCAAAATTAGTTACTCCTCTATTAACAGGGGAAAATGCCAATTAAGCAACAAAATGTTTTGACTTAAGTGGTATGTGACTTCTAGGAAAAAGATTGACTTCAACTTAACCACTCCCACTACTTCATGCATGGCAGTCCCTCCAACTCTGACATATTCAAAATTCCCCTGGCTAGATTCACCATATCAAAGAAATTTTGATGGCATTCATAGAGATTAGTGCCTCCTTTGAACTGTTACACCAGAGGTCTTCCAGGCATATGATACTGTCAAACAGCCCCAAACTTCAGTGACCTTCAAGCCTGTAAGACTTCTGAAGAGTCAGTATTACAGTTTATTTTTCAGGTATTTCTTTCAAAGCTTCTTGCTCTAAACTACAGAAATGCGTGCAGAAAGCGACTCTTCCTCCTCTTCAGTACGAGTCCCTTTTTGCTCCTTTTGTTAAAATCTATACTACTTAACTTAGTCATTGACTATTTTTCTTTAATATCTCTCAACATTAAGTATCTCTGCCAACTCAGGTTTAAAACTACAACTCTGACACCTAATTATCTATGACCCACTGTTGTAATGTCATATTATCTATGAAATTGCAATTCAAGTTTCAAGCAAATAGCAAAGACACAAAACCATGCACTTAACAGAATTAACTGTTGCCAAATACCAGTATCTTTGAATATGCATAGCATATTTTGGTAAGACAAACATAGTTTTAGTATTTGTTTGGCTTTGCTCCTGCCCTGTGTTACCACTCAAGTCTCTCTGGTGTCACGTGTCTCCACTGAGAGACAGAGTTGCGTGTCGTTGCTTTGATTTTTCCCATTATTGTAGCATTCCCGCATTCTGCATATAGTCTACAAATATTCTCTGACAGCTGCAGAAATAGAAGTTTTCTCTCTTCTCTAGCAGAACTACTATCCATCAAGACAAGCTTTTCCTCTGTTAAGTGATGGAACAGGAAAATTTACTAATTCCAGAGTCCAAAGTAGAGAAGCAGACTGTAATCTTAAAACGGAACAACTCCTTAATTTCTGTCTAGACCTTTTCAAATATACCACTCAAATCAAAACCAGTCAGTTCTTTTGGTGCCATCCTCTCCCCACATTAAGCACTTGCAGACAGTTCCTAAAAGGTGCAGGGTCCCCAAGCAACCATACTATCATTTAAGACTGAGAAAGAACAAAAACCCAAAAAATAAATAAATGCAAAGTTACCAATTTCATCCTTAATTCCCATAACAATTAAGGAGACATCTGACCCTGCCCAGATTTTCAACCAGTGTGTTCTAAGGGAGTTATACAGTTTCACCTTTTGAGTGGAAATTTTGCAGGAATTGAGAAACACTGTTCTGAAGTTGTCCAGAAGTCTACTTGAACTCCTGTATTCATTAGGTACTTACCAAAAGGCTTCAGTAGCACATTTTTATGTTATTTGCATCTTATGAATAAAGGAGCAAATTAATAACAGCATCTCATTCAGATTCTTGTTAAGATTGTAGACATGAGTAGGCTTACCATGAGATCCACTTTTGTCCAGAAAATTGCTGAGATTGAACAATGTGTTTCTAGATGCCAGGTACTGAATAAACCTCTGAAACACAAAGTTATTTTCTTATCACAGGCTGTATCTGAAAGCCTTGTACCTACTAGCAGGAAAATTACCAGTCTAGTTCCAGCGTACACACATGAAAACACGGATTTTTGTTTTAACCTACAACACCTTCCTCAAAACCTTTTTCACCCATTCAGATTAATTACATTTAGTTTGAATCTCTACTGAACATCTCACTGTATACATAAAAAGTACTCTGGGCAAAATACAAACCAGATTGTGGAAGGAGCAATAAGAATGTTGAATTCTCAAAGAAATTTGAGGAAGCACAAGATTTGTCTGCTTACAAAGCAGCATATCGAGGCTACTCTCAGACTTTTCAATCCAGCAGCGCCCAGTTTCAGCCAAGATGAGAGCCTGTTTTAATAACAAGCAAGCCCCACATCAAGTTACAGGGACTAGCAGACCGAAACAGTTACAGAAAGCAAATCAGAATATTGGAACAGAAAAATAGGACAGGAGTAAAAATTCACACTGTAACACTGGAGAAGTTCATTGTATGAAAACACTTTATATACAGGCAGGGAGGAATTATTTCACAGTCATACTAAAGCTCTTTAAATAAGCGTTTTGGTTTTGTGCAGACATACCAGTCTATACAGGTCAATAAAAAGCAAGGGCAAGGAAAATGCAGTTCAAAAGGCAATCAAGCTGAATTTACAGGTTTAGGAATATTTCAATGCTCATGCAGAGAAGGCAGTTATTCGGATGGCAGTACACGTGTGCCAGAACATCAACTTCTGACTCAGTCAGAAAGTCACAGGTAGTCTTCAATCCTCCATAGCTCTGTTTTCAGAGAGCAGATAAATTGTCAACATCCAGAAACAGGCTGCTGCTTGCTCTTATGCTACAAGCCGGTAAATGATGAGACAGATTATCGGCATGCCTCCAACTGTGTTATTAAAGTTAAGTTTGTTCCTCATCAAGAGTCATTCTTGCCCTTTGTTCTCAGGTCCTTACTAGTTCAAAAGGGATGCCTTTGCACTACTGACATTTTTGGCTTGGAGTCTACTCAGTGCCAATGTGGTCTCGAGAGAAAGCTGATTACACCTACCTCATTGCCGTGAACCATTAGATGATGTGTAGTAACTAAGGCTTTGAATACGACCACCCAGCTACTGTTTGTTGCTCTCTCAAAAAGTGTATCAGCCATCTGAGGAATATTCACATTTGTTTCATTAGTTGCTTGGATCAAATCTGTAAGAGAGAGAAAAAGAAAGCATTAGTTGCAACGAATAAAACCCGAAAGTCTGCAGAATAGCCAAGTTGTCAGCCCACCAGGCTGCAGGCCACGGTTGTAACAAATAGCAAGTACTGTAATATTTAAAAAAAACCCAAACAAACTGTTAGTATATGCTGACAGCAACACTGGTCTGTCCCTTTCATAAAATGGTACTAGTTTTCCAACAGCACTGTCCTGAGCTATGTCCCAACCTTTTTCCATTTTCATCCCAGATGAATTTAGGATGCACAACATCAGATGGCTTTACTGCTTGCAGGTTTTCAAGTTAATTGTGGCAGTTCACTACCTCTGGGTTAGATGAATAAGTATTACTGAATGCTTCACTTACAGGTAACGCGTTAAACGCACTGAATACAGTCACATCAGCAAAAACGGGTATCACCAGAAACAAGATACTCTATAGTCATCTCAGAGGTTAGAATTTAATCAGTGTGCTACAGCACACCTCCTAAAGTCTTTAGACCTAGATAGCAGAAGAGTACATTCAGGCATGCATCAAGACCTCTTCAACAGTAGAAAGGAAGGCAAGGATAAACATTAGTTTATACTGAAGAACAATAGCTTTCTGTAAGCAGCTGCACCTTACATAGAAAAGGTAAGACATTAGACTGTACATTAGGAAGGCATATACTTGCACAGAAGAGTACACAAAATTAAACAGCAGGGCAGCAACCTTACCACTAGCATCTGTATCTCACAACTACTGACAGGATCTTTGATTTACTAATACCACCTATTGCTTACAGGTTCTTGCTAACCAGCCAGCAATGATCTACAAGCTGCTACCTATTTTGAGAAACAGCTGGAAACTGCATACTGCAAATGCATGACCAAAACCCACGTGATGCCAAACAAGGCCCAAGGAAGATTTCAGGAGACAATTTCATGCACCACAAAGAGCAAAGAATACAGACCTAATTGTAGGGCTGAGGCTTAAAGTTTGAAGACCTAAGCAAAGAAAGCATAAAATTTTAACTTACGAGACTAAGCATTATCTGTATTTACTGATGAAAATACTGACCTTCTACTTACCCCGGAGAGAACAGTAACCATTGTTAATGGTTTCCTATGTATTCCCCAACACTCCCCTCCCCCAACTAGAAATGTTCACCCAACTATTCAGGTCACTCAGTGATGACAGGTATTCCACCCCAGAAGCAGACAGGCAGTATCTGTGACTGATCCTCATACACCTAACTATGCGAGCCTGCTCTTAACACTACAGGAGTTCAGTTTGCCTGCGCAGCAGGGTCACTTGCTTTGCCTCCCCAACACAGCCCCACATAATGCAGGGCAGCAATGCTGCTAAGAGCAGAAAGCCAAGGTCCAGGCTGCTGCTAAACTACCAATTCTGCCTCTGCAGGGCAGGGAAAGTCCAGAGGACAGGTCTGTCTAAACAGACCAGTGAGTTGCATCAGCTACTGAGAACCACGTGGTGTGTTCAGAAACCCACGCTGCTGTACCAGAAGCATTCAGATATTCAGTAAATTTATTTTTAATTTGTGGCAACTGTTTTTTATGGCATTTTTTACTTCTATCAAACAGACTCATTTAAGATACAAGAAATCTATAGCTCAGCCAGAAACCTGTGAAAACTACAGTGCTTGTGTTTAAAACTGTCTTTTGTGTGAGCATAAAAGCCGAAAGTTGCCTTCAGCTTTAGGTGAGTGAAATGAGACATTTCACTGTAATGAGACAGAAGACAAAAATGGGATCTGCTAGCTAAGTGTGATTTTACAATGTTTGTTGTTACAGCAGTTTTTATTTCCATAATGGGTTTTTTTTGCAGAACACCTTCTGAAATATAATCTTGATAACCTCAGTAATACTACCCTCAAAGGAGGCAGTTCTGCAGACAACTGACTGACAGCAGCTCAAGCTCAAAGTGCCCCAACAGTTATCCTTGATCTTACTGTACAAACAGGCCAATATTCTTTTATTCTGTACTGCTGATTAATGCATTATAGAAGACAGTGGCTTGTAAAAGCCTTGAAGCAATCCACAAGTGGCTTGCTCCCTGTTTACCCTGCTCAGAGGTTTTACTGCAGATGACAGCACTTGTCCTTAGTACAAGAAAATTTGCAAGCTTTCAGTCCTAAGTTTCAGCACATAGCTCACTATGGACAAGGGGTGCTATAAATTGTGTATCCCATCAGTAGGTGTTAGATAAAGAAACCTCAAAGGAGTACACACACAGCAGTGCTGGCACTACCTATATACTACCACAGCACTAATTCTAACATCACTTAGTCGTTTCTGTCTCCTCTTCAAACTGCTGGAGGGTATAGCATCTCAGTCTGCAGCTCTGAACGCTTTAGAGTAATTTTAGTGTGCTGAGTGGAGAGGTATGATTAAATTTAAGCCTACTACTTTCAGTACACAGAAAAGAATTAAACAGCGCATGAAGATTTTACTCATCATCTGAGGCGGGGGAAAAAGAAGAGGTGGGGGTTTAATTATTGCAGAGCTGTTTCCCATTAAGTCACACCACAAAGTGATGGTATTCAAGCATCCTGCACTTCTTTCCCCTATATCACAGAGTCCCAGCTTAACAGCAATTGTCAGTGTGTAGGACAACTCACAAGCATAGCTAACTTTAACGAACTCTGTGCCGCAGAGTTTGGTGGCTAAGCTATATTTTAAAATGAGAATTGGCAAAATTAGCTTGACTTCAGTGTGGTAGGGAAGAAAGGTACAAGGAAAAAAATCTAGGAACTACATTTTCAAAAGATACCAATCTACTGATTTCTACTGATGGGACAGAAACAGTTTTGAAAAGCGACAATGAAGTCCAGTCTTCCAAGCAAGTCACAGGTGGTCTTGTTAATACAAAATAGATAACATTAAATAGCAACAGATGAGGAACAGCCCATCAGAAGCCATATGAAACAATCTTGCAAAGTTGATTCCATGTGAGGTACACACAAGTAGGACAAGGATTAAAGGTACCTTCCTGAGGAATTTTCTGCCACTGAGTCATCCATATCAAGTACACAGACAGCTAATCCCAAAACCAGAAACTGAGCTCAAATACAAATTCCAAGCAGAGTAAGTAAACAAGAATTGCACAGGAGCAGAAGCAATTGCCTTCATTGCGACTTTCACAGAAATGAAGTAGTTGGGAATGAAGACCTATATACCTTTAATTTGAATTACTGTAGGACTAAGTTATACTTGCCAAATCACAGTACATGACTCTTCCTATTTCCTCTCCTTGCATTTTGGTAGCTGCTATTTCAAGCAGCTATGCAGCCTAGAGTTCCTTTATATTATACTTTGCACCTGAATACGATTTTTCTAGTCAAGTTTTGAGATGCAAAACCAAAGTACCTCGAAGAAATAAATGGTTGACAATTCTTTGACACGATAAGCCAAGTCTAGTCACTAGTCTCTAAAGTCTGATTGGCCAACTTTTTGACCCAGTCTTAAGACATCTGCAACTTAATTAGGGAACAGAAGCAAAGGTAGAGTATGATTAACACCTTCATTAATAAAAAGGCAAACCTGCCAAATTGAGGAAGATCAGTAGAGGGTTCAGTGAGGAAGACTGAAGTTAAGACACCTTAGCTCTTTATGACTTTTTAGAGACTGCTAAAAGATGTGACTAATTTTGGTGTTTGTTAAGTTCTTAAGGCAAAAAAAGAAACCAAGAAAGTTTCAAGATCTTCAGAATTCCAGAGTTCTTCAGTCTCTTATTAAAAACTCCACTGGGTAGAAATTAAAGAACCTGAATGTATACAAGTTCATGGACCTGATGAAATCATCTGCGGGTCCTGAAGGAGCTGGCAAATGAAGTTGCTAAGCCACTGTCCATCATATTTGAAAAATCATGGCAGTC
>JAOEHY010035674.1:16786-33789 GCA_025447955.1 Psilopsiagon aurifrons
TGTTCAACATCTTTGTCGGTGACATGGACAGTGGGATTGAGTGCGCCCTCAGCAAGTTTGCCAATGACACCAAGCTGCAACATGCAAGCCTCAGCACGTGGCCTGTGTCATACATTCAATTCCTAAATTTTGCCAAATCTGACAGTAACTCCCATACAGACCCCCCTCACTACAACACTGAATGCTACAGGAGTCTTCACGAGGTTTTTATTCTTGCTTACAAGTACTTAAATAATGCCTTGAACCTATAGGAAAGGACACAAACATGAGTGTTCCAAATCCAGGCTAGCCAAGAATAGAAAGAAGTGGCTTAAAGTAAAAATTTACAAGACTCAACCAAAAATGTTAAATAGGAATGTAACAGCACAAGCCTTTCAAGGCACAGAACTCTATTAGGATGCTACTACATCTTTGGGTTAACCAACACAAGAGCTGAACTTCCAGGTCTGCTAAAGACCAGCCACAAAACGGTACAGGAAATCAGAATAAAGGTATCGATTTCTGTTCCTACAATAACTCCTTATGAGAACATTAGATGATTTTACTGTTGTTGGGTTTGACTATCAAGCAATTCCACAAACAAGAGTCAGGAATTTATCTGTGAGACTAACATTTACTCTTTTCACCCTCATTCCACCCATCTCCACAGAAGTGCATCATAATCTGTCCAAGCAGAACAGCAATTCATCCTGTCTCCTCCTTCCTTCCCAAAAGTCTGTGCAACTTACTAAATCTCACCTTGACCCCAGCAACCTCATGCTTCATTGAAGTCCAGCATCTTCCAGATATTGCCTATGCACTTTCAAGCCCATGCCAACTCACAAACACAATCTTTGGCAGAGCACATGCTTTTCAGGCACTATACTTTCCGAGCAGTTGTAGCCATTAAGAGTACAAATAACTGCTATCGTCTCTCTCCAGCCTTAATTCAAAGACCTCCTTCTTCCCAAATGTATCTCAGGCTACTGTGAGGACAAATATTTGCGGCAGGTCCTGAAGTTTGAGGAGTCATAGGAATCAATCCTTGAACCACACAACTGCATCCCACATCAAGACAACCTTTAATGCACAATTTCTTCCTCTCTGCCTACTCGTAGGCATACTCACACTACCCATATTATTAAGTGTTTTGCAGAAGAGTCGAGTTTTTTTCTTCCCTGTCAATCACATGAAGCCTGCAGGGAGACAGGGCAGATGACTTCAAGCACCAACAAATTTCTCTTGAAGCTTCCTCCAGTTTCTCAAACTAAGAACTTGGAATCAGCTTACTAACACACTATTCCTTTTTAAATACAACAGCTCACTAAATACCTGTTTTGAAAACAGAGCTGAAAATTCCATTGTCAATATATATGTCTGGACTTTACTTCAATGTGCTTTCATACGGCTTGTACCCCTCCCTCCCCACCATATCAAGGCAAGATATTTGACTGTAAGTCATTTGCAAAGGCCACTCCAGCTCATTAGCATTATTAATCCAGTTATGTTGTTGGATTTGTGCTCTTTTTGGTCCTTAATGATTTGTACATCCGTCTTTTACTCTTGAGAGGTTCATGTGCAGCTCGCTTGAAAGGGGAAAATAAAAGCCAACTGTCAGGTGGTCTTCTACTGGATCTGAAAGGATGTGACTGAGGCAGCTGTCTCCCTAAGAATTAGTGGGGAGAAAGTGTAATTATACCATGTTAAAAAAAAAATTGCCTTAAGCAACTCCTTCAAGTTCCTTGAATTATAAATACTTTCAAGTAAAAAGTTGCCAGAACTTTCAGCTCTGCTGCCTCTGAGGGAGAATGATGTGCCCTACACCTTTAGTGTTTTTATTGGAACTCTCTTCTTGAGAGTGGTACAACTGAAAGATGACATTCAGGCCAGCTACAGAAGTTCAAGTTTAAGCAGCAGTCATTGAGGTTTTAAGTAGTCTTTAAGACTAGTAATTAATTACTATATATTTCATGGATGAATTCTGAAGCCTTACTAACACCCATGATTTTATTCTTTTATAGACAAGAATAAAGCTTCAATTTTACTCAGGAATTAAGTATCTGGAACAGTACTGCTGACACCCAGAAGATGGGCTAGACAAACTCCTTGGTACAAACATACTAACAAAAGCAGCTTTTTAGCCTCATATGCATGAATCCAGAACAATAAGCAAAGGGGAAAAGGCCCCATAGCCAAAAATATCCTGCTTAGTTTCTTCCTAATGACAGCCACCATAGCTTTTTCAAGTAGCTTCATTGTAGGAAAAGCCTTCGTTAAGGATAGAATCTTTCCCATGTCCAAAGTAGCACAAAGCTCACTCTTGAACCTCATTTGTACAGAATTCAGAATTCACTTACTCCGAATACCAAAGAATTTGTCGCAGGCAGTAAGTTCAGCAGAGCAGGGGAAAGAGGAGCAATCACTCCTCTAATGATTCTTTCCTCACACTCAGAAACACCATTCCAGGCCCTTTCTCCACCCAAATCCTACTCTACAATTAACTCAATAGAAACATGTATTTTTCTGTTAAGAGACGAGAATTGAGCAGTTCTGCTTATGTCAAGATGAAACATTAAGTAATTTTGGAGCTACATGTGCCACTTCTCTATTTTATTGACTTATGACAAACAGTAGCTAAGCCACAAATCATCATTGTACTACCTTTTTTTGCACAGTTCTCAATAATTTAAGATACACAAAAAACCATTTGCATTTGGTGGACACCAACCGATGGTTATAAGCAATTCTCTTGAGAATTGCTACTCACCATCCTATAGTTATATGGCATCTTAGATGCCAAAATCTAGGGAAGGAAAGGATGCAGAAAAACCCCTAATAACATTACAAGTAGTGTTTGTGTTAAGCATTTGACTAATTACTTTGCATGAAAAGAAATTTTTATCCCACATGGCAGACCTCAGACCTCATTCTACAAGCCATTTCCTTCAGCAATTCAAACCTGGAGGCCTTAAGCAAAGTACACATTAGTTTAGAGAAGAAATATGAAACTACAGCCACCAGCCAATCTTCTGCCAAGCCTCCAAGGCATGTATTCAATTTCCTTCAAGGGGTAGAAATGCTCTCTCCATTCGTGCAAGCATTAAAATCACAGTCCCATTGCATCCCAGGTCTTGCTGCAAACAACCGAACAAGTTTAAAGGGGGCATACTGTTGCAAGATTATTGCTTAGAAACATAAAAGTCAATAGGATCCAGTTAATTGACTACTGCAGCTGGATACCAGGATTCCAGCTGTGGCCTATGTTTACCCTCCCATGAGAGTGAACAACCCCTAACATCGCCTGTTGATTACAGCAATTCCTATCTCTTATCATTTGGGTGTTTCCTGGAATATCAGGAACATGATCAACTGCAAGTTTTATCCAGAACAGCACAGCTATGCCAGAAAATTAAGAATTTCAGGTTTCCCACAGCAGCATTGGGTCATTTACTG
This sequence comes from Psilopsiagon aurifrons, assembly GCA_025447955.1. Classification (NCBI taxonomy): domain Eukaryota; kingdom Metazoa; phylum Chordata; class Aves; order Psittaciformes; family Psittacidae; genus Psilopsiagon; species Psilopsiagon aurifrons. The sequence goes on from JAOEHY010035674.1 coordinate 20,219, forward strand.
TAATATCTGTACTAGAGTGTTTTCTAATCAGCCTGTATATATTTGGCTGATCTTACACTCCAACCACATTTGGCAGAAAGTGGTGATCAACTGAAGTATGGTACATAACCTATCTGAGTTGCTGTGCTCCTTCCATTTTTATTCCAAGAAGAACAAACCCTGATTAATACTTTCCACCTAAAATGATCTAATTTCCTCAGAAAAACAGTTATTTTTAATAAGCTTGTAGAAGCAAAACTGTCACTAGCCTACCAGCTCTGCCCAGAATAGCAATTTGTGATCCACTACAGATCTGAAACTGAAAACACACTGGAAGCAGCCTTTACTACACCAGTTAAAGAAGAATCCTACCCTTCTGCTGTACAGACATGCAAGTTTAAGTCACAGAAATGCACAAAAAAAAAAACAAACCAAAACCTAACATCAACTACCAGTAGACTTCATTCTTCAACATGAGCCTTTCATATAATGCAGATTTCTTGATGTTGAAAAGAAGTTCTGTAAAATTCACTGGAACATCCACTTGAGAGATGGAAGATGCAGTTAGGACTACTAATATTTAAAAACTTCACAGAAGTAAGTTGCTATCCAACAGTTCAAAAGCACCAATGCTTCTGGAAGATGTGTTTGCCACTGGCAGTGGAAGTCTCCCATCAAGTTATTGATGAATGGGGAAATTGGAATCCATCACACAGCTCTACATCCAGGCAGCAAAGCTTCAGGCAGAGTCAGATCTCTAGACTGAAACACCCAGAAGAGTCAGTTAAGCTCCTAAGCATGATATGGAGTTGAGTTTTGAAAGGTAGCTTCTCGTAGTATTGCCTAAGCAACTTTTGAGCTTCCTGATAAACAAGAGGAAGTTATTTAAACTCACCTATTACAAACACAGCAAACTTTGTGTATTGATAACTCTTGCCATTCACAAATAACAGAGCAATTGGAAGTTTAAATCAAGTGTATCAAAACTAAAACGGCTATGTGGCTTAGAATGAAACATCAGATCAGAAAGTCACACGCAAGTTTCACATATGAAAATAGCATTCTGTTTCAGATGCCAGTAATCAAACATCATTCATGACAAAATGTACATGTTTTCAAAACCCTGGCACACTGGATATGCTGACTTCCTTTCTTCCTTTTGCTGCCCCTCAGCTGAAAGTACATTCTTCTATAAATAGGTTTAGATGAAGCTATAAAACTTAAAGAGCTACAGGCCAAATAACTATTCTGTGAATTCCAGAGTCACACAGCAAGATCCAAACCCAAGTTTGCATTTGAAAAAGTTAGGTTTTCAAACTTCAGGGTTGCTAAAGAACTGCTGCAATGAGATGTTAAAGCTTCTGTCTATATTTGACCTCTACATAATGAGAAACAGCAGCCTTCTGCCAGGAAACAGGCCAGCTGGCTTCCCCCTTTCATACAAGTCCTACACTCTTCAAAATGAGAAGTGAAAGTAAGAGTTCTTTTAAAAGAGGTTTGAACTCCCACTTAAGTGCATCTCTGTAGGCTCTTCAATTACGTGTAAGGACGTGTGATCTAGCTAGTGCAGTCCTGCACTGTGGCAAGATAACCGATCACTGCCTTATTTTGAGGCCCTCCCTCTAAACTTGTAAACTTGCACATACTTCAGGAATGTGGGCGACAAATCAGCATGTTTTATTCATGCTTTGAGCAGTCATGTCTTCCTCTCACTTCTGTGAAGGATCATCTTAGAACATTCTGTAAACTATCAGAGCGACTTAAGAGATATAAGAAAACTATGCCAGAGGCACTAGGAGCCTGCCAGGCTCTGCAGGTTGACTGACCGCTGACCATCTGCTATGGAATCACCTGCTGCCACTGTGTCATCTGTGCTTGTGCCAAGCCAAGAGTCAATTTGAAGTCATCAACTACACTTTCAGTAAAGACACAGTCCTGTCTCACAGCTTTAGGACAGCAAAGTTTAAGACACTTTCTTGAAAAGATATGTTCTTTGGTCCTTTAAATATACAGTAGAACAATCTTAGCTCAAGTGAACACCAACCTCTCCAGTCTACTCTTACTAGGGTTTCAGCCATAACCTAGTATCCCAAATACCAAGAAACAACTATCAAAGAATATACGTCATTTTTCATTCCTGCTCCTAGGAAGTAAAGCACCTAGGCAAAGCACAAGGCTCAACTGTTTTGTTAGAGCTTTGTGTCCCAACTACAACAACCATCAACGTGCTTTCTACCTGCGGTACTTTTGCATATTGGCTTACAACCAAGAAAAGAGCTGATTGACACAAGCAGACCCAAATTGCAGACACATCCTGTCAGCAACTTGCAGTTCTCAGTACACAAGAGAAGCTGGGTGTGCTTTCTTTGTGGCCTTCAAGCATGATCATTTCCCAAGGTAAGTAGCTCTGGAGAGGACACCTTCAGCACCAGAGCACAGGGGAAAATGCAGCATCCAGGAGTCCTGATCCTGAATAGCAAGAGGCACCAAGGGAGCCCCAAGCCCTCATCAGGTCTTGCCCAGGAGATGGCAGCTCTGATGACTGAGAGAGCAGTGCTATCCCTGCCGCCTGGAGGGACAGCACTGCAGCTGAGTGGATAAAACACCACCTTTGGGAGTGCAAGTGACTGAGTGCAGCTGTTTGCATGGGCAGGGCGAGTGGACAGGGTCCAGTAGCCCAGCAGGATGCAGAGGTGAGCACAGTCAGCAGTCACTGAGACAGTGTTCTAGGATGGCATCCTCTCAGCAGCAAGCAAAGAGGACCAAGTCCTCTCTGCTGGCCAGGAAGGATATGGAGTCCCAGAGACAGATCCCTCATAAGCACGTAACTGTCCAGGCATCTGGCTGTACTGAGTGCCAGAGCCTGCAGGTGATGTTAGATGGTGGTTGTGTAATGTCAGTATATTGATGATTTGCTCTGCATGGTGACAGAGCTATGGGAAGAGGCGGAATGGTAAAAGAACATAAGAAGCAGAGAAGGAAATATCCAGGAGGTTCTCTCAGGGTGTGGAAGGCAACTTCCTAATCCAGCTGGCTAGTGAACCAACTAAGGGAGATCTAGCCTGTGCCCAGCTAGGTTTGCTGTTCACAGAGAAGGACTGGTGGGTGATGTGACGGTTTGAAACCACCTTGGGAAAGTGATCACAAAATCATTGCATTTTCAGTCCTTGCAGAAGTCAGGAAGGAGGTCAGCAAAACCTCCACCTTAAACTTTAACTTTGGCCTGATTACAATGCTGGTTGGCAGAATTCCTTGGGAAACATTACTGAAGGACAAAGGGCTCAGGAAGGCTGGACACTGCTCCAGAATGAAATCCTTAAGGCACAGGAACAGGCAGTCCCTATGTGTCAAAAATCAAACCATCAGGGAAGACCACAAGCCTGGCTGAACAGAACATATTGCCTGAACCCAGGAAAAAGAGAAGAATTTATCACCTGTGGAAGAAGGGACTGTCACCCTATGAAAAGTATAAGGATGTTTTTAGGTTACATAGAGAGACAGTAGAACGGTGAAGGCACAGCTGGAACTAAATCTGGCCACTGCTACAAAAGACAATAAAAGTACTTTTACAAATATATCAATACTAGGAGGGCCAAGGAGAACCTCCATCCTCTACTAGATACTAGTGGAAACCTAGTACTGAGGATGAGGAAAAGGCTGAGGTACTTAAAGAACGAGGTGAAGGCAGCATTAATAGTCACCATTCACCCTCAGAGTACTCAGTTTCCCGAGTTGGATGGCAGAGATGAGGATCTGACTCAAGTGTTCATAATTCAGAAAGAAATGGTTAGTGACCTCCTGCTCCACTTAGATGTAAACAAGTCTATGGGGGCAGATGGGTTACACCCAAGAGTGCTGAAGGTGCTGGCAGAGGAGCTTGCTAAGCTACTCTCCATCATCTATCAGCAGTCCCGGTCTAGTGGGCAGGTCCCAGAGGATGGGAAGGTGGCCAGCGTGATGCTTTTCTACAAAACCAGCAGGAAGATCCCAGAAGACAGAGACAGCTGTGGAGCTGATGATTTTAAGTGAGATCACAAAGCACGTGCAGGAAAATGGAGGGATCAGGCCCAGTCAGCATGGGTTCAAGTTGGTGACCTGTCACTAGAGGTGTCCTTCAAGGCTCAGTATTAGGGACAGTGTTGTTTAACATCTTCATTGATGATCTGGATGAGGGGATTGAGCACACCCTCAGTAAATCTGTGGACAACACCAAGACTCTGCAGATGGATCTGGACAGGATCAATAGGCTGTGGCCAGTGGTATGAGGTTCTACAAGGCAAAGTGCTGAGTCCTGCATTTGGGTCACAACAACCCCATGCAATGCTACAAGCTTGGAGAAGAGTGGCTGGAAAGCTGCCTGGTGGAAAAGGACCTGGGGATGCTGATTGATGACCACTGAACATGAGCCAGCTTGTGCCCAGGCAGCCAAGAAGCCAATGGTGTCCTGGTCTGTATCAGAAATAGCATAGCCAGCAGAATCAGCGCAGTGATCATCCCCCTGTATTCGGCACTGGTGAGGCTGCACCTCAAATCCTGTGTTCAGTTCTGGACCCCTTACTACAAGAGACATTGAGGTGCTGGAGTGGATCCAGAAAAGGGCAACAAAGCTGGTGAAAGGGTCTGGAGAGCAAGTCTTATGAGGAATGGCTGAGGGAGTGTTTAGTCTGCAGAAGAGAAGGTTCAGGTCAGACCTTATTGCTCTCTACAACTACCTGGAAGGAGGTTGTAGTGAGGTGGGGATCAGTCCCTTCTCCCAGATAACAAGCAACAGGCAAGAGGCACCAAGCTGTGCTGGGGTGAGTGGGTGTGTGTGTGTGCGTTAGATTGGATACTAGCAAAAAATTCTTTGCAGAGAAGGTAACGAGGCACTGGAACTGGCTGCCCAGGGAAGGGGTGGAATCACCATCCCTGGAAGTGTTCAATGACCCTCAGTTATATGGTTTAGTGGTGGTCTTGGCAGTTCTGGGGTAATGGCTGGACTTCATGTTCTTAAAGGTCTTTTCCAACCTAGTTGATTCTATGTACCCACAAAATCTCCTCTGCAAGAAATGGTGTAACACATTTGAGTTTTACCAATAGTTAGAAAAACAGAGTCTAGGAAAGGCAAACAATTGACACACTGCCTCAGCTCAAATGGCCAGGGTACAGATTACATAAATACACAACATTAGCATGAAACCAGGACTTTTCAGCATTCAATACCTTTCATTAAACGAAGATACAGACAGAAGCTAGAATAAAGCATGAGATCACATTAACGTAGGCAGGCAGGAGGAACAGAAGGGTATTTAGATTTGGTTTGTCTGGAAGTCAGCAGTAACACAGAGCACTGCCATTTCCTATACTGTGTCTACCACTAAGTGGCAAGCCTCAGAAGCCCAGTGGATGCACCATTTGCAAGCAGCCTAGAAAACACTATTCAAGTATTCCACCTACAGTCATGGTGACATTTCAAGGCTGATGTCCAATACCATTTGTGGCACTAGTCCAGACTGCTGCCATATTCCATGTCCTAATGAACTACAACTCTCAATTGCTTCAACAAATGTGTTTCACAATCTAAAGAGAACTTTCAGTGAACCCAAGCGTCTTACTGGCTACCAGCTATGACTGTTGAATATACCTCTGAGTGCACCCATGCAAAACTTGTTTTGTATTGATTTCCAGTGTTTTCAAGCAGCTCTGCAGAAGTAAATGTGATCAAAACAGCAGGATTGAAAGTACTGAAAACAGTTTTAAGGTTCTAGTATGCAGTTTGCAAGACTCGCAAAAAAGCGGACTTAACTATACTCCACAAAGGGACAAGCTAGCCTCTGCCAAGCATTCTGATTGCCTCCTAGCAATTGCCAACATCTGGGGTTTTTTTTCAGATTTTATTTAAGCCACCAAGCTCTCATCCAAGCAAAATTTTGACCAGTACAAAAACCAAGCAATCATGTAGAGTCTGCTGGGGTGGGATACTCTAATATCAACTTACCAATGAAGCTTCACACTGCAGTCTTGCTGGTACTGCTGACTCAGAGGAAAAAAGGTACTGCTGGAAAACCCTGCGCTACAGATCACTGCCTGCAAAAGTACTAAGGCGGCTCCTTTTACCACATCATTCAGTGTGAGTTCAGGGTTCAGCCCCGTGCTAGATGACCCAGTCTTTCAGCACACTTGATGTCCTGTGCCAAGATTCAGATCCTGATTTCTTGGCTTGCCTTATTCCTTGCTTTTTAGTTTTCATGGTACCTGAAACTCCCCTCACTAAGCCAGGCAGAATATTGCTCCTAATCTGCCTGCCACGTGTTGAAGATTCAAGTTTCATCAGACACTCATTGGTGAGACTACTCTATATCCCCTAGGCACACCCCAGAACTTGTGCTTTTCTGTCCTTAACCATATTGTGATCTGTGACTTGAAAAGCTCCATAAAGGAACAGGGCATGTTCACTTAATGATAATATTTGGTACTACTGACTCATCTTTAGACTATAGTAAGACTAAGGGAAGGGATATAATGTCATCCCCCACAGCCCCAATTTTCCTCAGCCCCAGAAACACCAGGGCCAGCTCCTTTGGCAATATCACAGCTGATTGAGGAAGGTCTCTCCCTTTCTTTTCTTTGGGATACACTGGATGCACATGGCAAGGGTTTTTTTGCGGAGGGGAAGAACACTGCAGCTGTGACCTCTGAAAACAGGGGTCTCCTCCACAGGCTGTAGGGGATATCTGCTCAAGAACCACGGAATACATTCTGCGCCACCTCCGACCCTGGTGTTCTCTCTGCCATTTCTCACTTTTTCCTTCCTCCTTCTCTGTCTGTCCAGTGTTTTCTGCCCTTTCTCAAGTATGCTTTCCTGGAGGTGCCATAAGCTTGGTGGATAGGCTCAGCTGTGTCCAGTGGTGGGTCCGTTGTGGAACCATCTGTGTCTGGCACAGAGGATGCCCTGATCTCTTCTCACAGTGGCCACCCCTGCAGCAAATCCCTTGCCATGGACACCCAGCACCAGGGGAAGGTAGTAGGGTAGGAAGAGCAAAGCAGTCTCCAGTATCTTGAACACAGGCAGAAAAATACTAGAAGCAGGTATGCCTTTGTTGTACTACCATTTCTTCAGAAGTGGGGACAAATTGGGCAGCAAATTCTCCTCTTTGTCTACTAGCTTCTCCATCCAGCAAGAATCAAGGTTAAGACAAGTGGCATATGAAATGCTCTATGCCCTTCAGAGTTATACCGAATGACATCTCCCTTTAAGCACTTCACAGGGCAGAGACACAGAAGCAGCATGGACCAACCACACCAACAGAGCATTTTCTTGGAGACTTCACAGAACTCCTCACTATCGGGACAGGCCCAGACATGGCACACACAGAAGACTGAGAGTTTAAGAGCCAGGCTGAAAAAACAGAGGCATGGATCAAATCAAACCACAGGAAACTGAACTGCACATTCGTTTACTTGTTTAAAAGAAGTTAAATTGCTGCCACCCAGGATCTACAGGAGCAACACAAAGAGACTATTATGAAATGTATTCAACTACTAAATAGTTAATCAGGTTAAAACTATGGAGTGGTCACTGTCATACTGACCATCTCATGAACAAAAGGCCTCAAAGAAAGATATAGGTACTCCATTTTCAAGGTCTACTCATGGAAGTCAGTACACCAGAAAGACCTGACTTGTCCCAGAAATGTCATCTGTAACCTTGACAAAGCATGTTTAACAGAAGGATCTTGATGACTCCGGAAAATTGACTAACATATGCCTTCAGCTGAGGAAAAGCCAAGAGCGGGGGAAAGAGTAGGACTAGTCAATCTAGCTTTATCAAGTTACACTGTTTGGATGAAAAAGTTTAATATTACACTGTCTACCCACTCTTCTGTTTCCTCATTCTCCCTTTACTTTCCTTAGGCATTGTACCATAAGACTTAGAACAGCTCAGATGCACAAGATCAAGTAATCGTGCCCTATTTCAACCTTTGTATCTGAACATGAATTCAAACTTCCACCCAGCTTCAAACATATTTTGAAAAATTATTAGTTAGCAAAGTCTGTGTTTAATTAAAGGACAGCTTTCTCTTGTTACTGCACATGCCTTAAAAACAGTATAGGGCCAGGGGAAATTGAAAGTAAATGCCATTGAGATACTCAAGATCAACTAATTTAAAAAGCATTATTATCTCCCTTTACCCATGACAGACCTTTCTACTCCTATTCAGAGACCCACATACCTTCAAATGAAATGAGTCTTCAGTCTCATTTTGGGAAAGAATATGGAAGAAGCCTAAAGAAACAGAGACTGATGGCAGGTCCTTTTATACACACACACACACAAATAAATGTGCTAATCCAACATCAAACAATGAATTAAAGAAAACAATTGCTTGCTTGGATTTTTTTTTCTTTTCAGGTGTGAAAGAAATTCATTGGGGTGACAAGGAGAAATTCACAATTCAGAATACATCCCAGCTGTGACAAGTAAAACCAAGACACTATGTTACAGCCAATCTTCAATGCTAACTTTCAAATAAGTCAGTTCTCTTGTACACCGAAACCCTGACAAATTATTGTAATACAAGATACAGTGAGACACCCAAAAGCAGTTTCATCACTAAAGTGCAAAGGATTAAGCCCAGTTTGTACAGGGACTCCATTCTTGGCAAGTTTCTTGAAGGTACTTCCATGGCTGTGAAGACAGTGTCACCTGGACTGCAGAGCAATGCAGTACTTGTATGTCTGCGCTACTCTCACTAGGAGAGGGCCCTGAGTGCCAACAGACTTGGAACACTCCCCGGATCACTACAACAAACAACTTACGAAATACACATCCAAGCTAACCTTAATAGTCACTGAAGTCTAGTGAGTCAAAATAGCTCCTCTGACCCACACCTCCCCCCAAAAAACAGACATATTCCTCATGAATGAGACAGAGGTTTCTAAGACTAATCTGTGAGATGTAGCAACTTTACTGAGCCGAGAAAAAATTGCTTAACCCAGTCAACAGCTAGTTCTGGTTTAACACTAGAGACCACCATGATTCAAACTTGTAAGGTCATCCCCACAGTCTGCAGAAGAAAGGCAAGACAACACTGGAACAAAACACCGACATCAGCCCTGCAGTTCAGTTACCAGCATGAATTAGACTGTAAATTTCCTTTTAGAGCCTTTGTTTGTCAGCCGCATAGAAAATGCGAAATCAGGAGGGAAAGATGTTACTACAGATACATGGATCATCTCCATAGCCACAGAAAATCAAGTCCTGATTTTCATCTGCTTTGTTTCCACATTTTGTGAAAATCTTCCAGCTCTTGACCAGCCCTCCAGAAGGGCCTTCTACCTTATGAGAATTATTTTGAAGAAGTAAGGTGGCATCACATGGCATTTTAGAATACATGGCCCAGAACTTCCTCCTGCTGCAAAACAATTCACTCAACAGAACAAGTCAAGGAAAATCCCAGCCATTTTGATCATTTTCAGAATCAGGAACTTGTTACAACCAACTGCAGATGCAACAGCCTCACTGGTTTCTAATTCACTTCCCCAAACGAAAGCTTGACAGCCTGTTTCTGATAAACATTGCTTATAAAAGGAGCTGAGTTCAGGTCTACCTATTTTTCCCCCATTTTGTTGTGCTTTAACATTTGAAAGTCGAGTTACTTCTTTTCTCCAAAAGCTTCTCCCTGTTGATTCCATCATTCAACCCCATCTGAGGCTGGAAGCTGCCTTTTACTTGCCCAACACAATTAAACCCTTGGTGTAGCCTTACTCCATCTTTCAGAACAGTTCTGAGATTGAAACTTTCTGCTGTGCACTAAGATCGCATTCCCAGCTGCATATAAGCAGAACTTATATATTGTTAACGTAGCCCATTTATCTCACTCACCCACTCTGCAATGGCACTTCTCACTGCATCAAAATCAAGTTGCTAATCCCCACTTCTTCATGGGAATACCACCCTCATTCACAATATCTAATTGTAATATATTTAACACAACCTGGTGAGATGAATACATATTACTGTGATGACTTTAAGACATGATTTGGTTACATCCAAAAGGGTCAGAGCTCTAACATGCCAGCTGCAATGGCATACCCAAACCATCCTGGACTTACACTCCTTTTCCTACCCCCCACCCCCGACTTGGGAAATGCATTTAACATCACCTGGCACTACTTTCAGCAGCTGCTGGAAATTTCCCATCAATTATTCCTGTATACGATAGCAACCTAATCATACTTCAGTACTTCTTTGCATGACAAGCCTGTGCAGCACAAAGAGCCAAAGGACAGACACTGCACAATATCAATATTAATGCCTGTATTTGAAATCTACACAAGTACAGAAAACTACATGGAGGTAAACACTTAGCAGCTCAGTTTTTGTTCAAAGAAGACATTCATTCTGTTCTCTCCCTTCTTTATACGGATGCACTCATACCCAAATCATGCTTTTTATTGCTCAGAGCCAATTCCCTCTAAGTAGTACTCACTAAAAAAAGAACAAAACCAAACCTGAACCAAACAAAATACCCAGCCCACACCTTGTCATTTATCATCTTTCCATAACCCTCTGTAACTAACATCTTCTGCAGAAAACAGATGAGTACAGGCATCATTGTGTCTGTCCTCACATGACTACTTAATTCATGTTAAACAGTTGATCTCTCCATTTAATTTACAAAGCTCAGTTGCTAAGCAGGGCAGTGGAAGATAGGCTGTGCAGCCTGACACCTGGCCACTATGACACTAAATAAAATTATGGTGTTCCCAAAGGATATAGAACCCCCACACCAATACTAGAATTACAGCTCTTCATAAAGCATCGCTCCAAACACTGCTCTCTGGTACCCAAAGTTTTTGTCTAAATCCTTCACAGCTTGACTCAAACTACATCTTAAGGCATTGGCAAGTTTTACCTTTCAGTCCCTTCTCCACATCTTCAAATGTTATTTATCCAAAATGAGATGCAGCTATGTAGCTCAGAGCTACCTCCACCTAGAAGTACCTCCTGCATGCATGGGGTGTTGCTCTTTCAGAGGATGAACTTGTAATTTGCTTTGCTCTCTCATTACAATATATAAAGCCCATTTTAACACTTGTCCACAAGATACATGTCAGAGTTCAAGGAACTGCCTTTCATTTTATAGTTATGGGATGCCTCCAGTTTAAGAGCCTGAGAATACTGTTTTCTTTTCGAACCTGAATATGATGTTCATTTTTGTGGATATCTGCAGCCTGATGTCCATAATTTTGAATGTGCGTATCGCCCACTGGCAAGATTCTCTTTAATACCCGACAGTTAAGCCCTCAACTACTACATGCAGCTTGTAAAACAGAAAGAAAAATAAACAGGGATATATCTTGACAGGAAATGATAATTTCTCTTCCTCTTGTGTGTCTTACATGCAGGTGGGCATGAAATTTCATAGAATGCTATCAGCTTCAGTCTCCCCCACATACATTTTCTGAAGTAGCAATATTAGCACTAATATCCAAACACAATCCTTTTCTAGACCTTAATATAGTACCTGCCTATTTTAGACAGTACTTTCATTTATATGTATACACACACAGGTGTATAAACTTACACGTGTATAAGTACACTCAGAGACACAGCATGCTTTTAAATACATGAGCCATGCTGTCTTTTTAAGCTAAAGGTTCTAATATCAGATAAAGCAGGACAATCCAGACACAAACTACAGATTAAGAGGGGTTGACAGCTACCAAACACAGAAGACATCAGTAACCATGATGATTTTTTGAAATATACAAGAAAACAAGAGAGAATGTAGGGTGATATCAAGACCACCGATCTATTTAAACATTGGTGTAGACTCAAGTCAGTCTTCAACCAATGCTGCTCACATAAGCATCTCTTAGAAATATATACACGAGTATTTAGATATACTGGAAGAACGGCATGCTGTTTGCCACTTCAGGGGTTGGCTATGAGGCCATTAGAACTGAAATCTGGAACTATTTTCCAGAAGTAACACTACCTCCTTTTAAGAAATAGAGCATCATCAGAATTGTACTTCCATGCACCTGCAGCAGCATTACTTAGTAATAGACAGCTTGGTATAAAACCTGCTTTTCTTTACTTGAAGATATTTTGTACCATAACCAAAAAAAAAAAAACCAAACATGCAAGGGGAAGAACACTTAACTCAGACAGTAAAACTTGCTGTTGATCTACTGAGTTCAATGGTGGACACAGCTGGTAAACAAGGCCAGCTAACATGGTGTTAATTAAATCCTTTCACCATTCTACTCCTTGGTGTCTCCAAGCAGGGACTGACAATTGAGTGGGTTGAAGAGAAATGAAATTGACAAGGCAAAACATCACTAGCTCGTCTTCTACAAAACGTTTTGACTTTGATGTTGCTTTATGCATTAACTAGCTAATACCAGTCCAGAATAGATCATAAATCTATGATACAAAGCCACCAGCCACCTTCAATGAAACTTGATGCAAACTATTGGCGGGAAGTTTCTGTCACATATTTGGTACCACAGCACACCAGGCCTTAAACTCTCCAAAGGTTCCTCAATCTACAGCATAGTGTTATCCAAGTGCCTTGTCATTTAACCACACCATCACCTAAACATCTTCACAAGTCTGCTGTGGAAACCACCACACTCCTGACAGTGCTTGGCCAGCTCCTGAAAGTAGCATTTATGCCTCTGCCTAGCTTAATCCTGACTGAAGTAGGCTGCGACAAATGCATGTCCATTTCGCCTTGTGCCAAATTCCCTCCCATCTTCCTGCCCCCCTGCTCCACTCCACACTGCCTTCCTAAAAGATAAAAGGCAAGAGGTCATGAGGAGGAAAAGAAAAATGGCTGAAAAAGCATCATTATGCAATAAGAGAAGAAATGCAATCATAACTCATCCTCTCATGGAGAGCTCATGACCCTTATGGTTTGGAAGCATGACAGCCAGGCAGCCCAAAGGCACTCTAAGGGGCCCAGCAGTCAGCTTCCTTCACCCCGGGCCTTCGCTGAGGAAACAGAAAAGGGGTGCTCACAGTCCAGGTGCTTCTTCTTGGGCCCCATCACTTCATGCGTGGTGGCCTTGCAGACGGCTCTGGCTACGGCAGATCCCGTAACGCTGTACTGAGCAGCTGCGATGCGATCTGTCAGCGTCTGACCCGACATCTTCGACTGGCGTGCCTGCTGCTGCTGCCTGCTCTGCAGAGGCGGAAAACACGGGAGGAGAAAGGGAGATTCCGGGTTTATCGCCGACGGGAGGCGGGGGGGGGGGGCGCAGAGACACGCACACGCACGGACACACACGCACAATGGTCCTTCAGGCAGCCCGGCCCCTCCCGAGGAGCAGCCCCCCGCCCCGTTGTGTAAGCCTTTGCCTCCCTAGAAGGCACCTGGAGCAAAAAAATATAGGGTATTTTAGATGCCGCGGGGAAAGGATGAAGAGGAAATAACGACGGGAGCAGAAGGAGGCTGCACCTAAATAGCATACGATGCCGCGGGAGCGGGGGGAAAGAACTCCCCCATACACAAACACCTGCTCCGGCAGCGCCCGCCCCCCGAGCCAGCCCGCGGAGGAGCCGCCGGCGCCGCGCCCCGGCCCCGCCGCAGAGCCCGCCC
>JAOEHY010035675.1:0-13547 GCA_025447955.1 Psilopsiagon aurifrons
AGGTCTCCACGCAGCCTTCTCTTCTCCAGGCTGAACAGCCCCAACTTTCTCATCCTATCTTCGTACGGGAGGTGCTCTGAGCAGCAGCCAGCTTTGTGTGTACAGTGCTTTCCCTGCCTGGCAGCTTGTCTGGCACTACTACTTACACCCTACCTACATGAGGGCTCCTGTGGGATGGTTTTCCACTCTCCCTGCTCTTCAGGGTATTCTCCAGTATGAGTCTTTGACTCCAAAACATGAATTCCTTTTACCTGTCTTCATAAAATCAGAGAATAGTTTGGGCTGGAAGGGACATTCAAAGCTCACCTAATCCAACCCCCTGCAGTGAGAAGGGACATCTTCAATATATCACTTCTCTGGGCACCCTCTGCCAATGCCTCAGCACCCTCACAGGGAAGAACTTATGTCTAAGAGCACATCTCAGTCTCCCCTCTGGCAGGGTGAAGCCATACCCCTTGTCCTGTCCCTACCACCCCTTGTAGAGCTGGCTTTCCCCTTTGCTGAGCCAAGAATTAAACTGGCTGTTGGCCTATGCCCAGCTATGGGTGGAATTCTGAGGGGATATGATGCAGCAGCAGTTTTCTAGCACGTTGCTGGCACCACGAGGGGAACAGCTCATCCTGCAGGAGGGGAGGGAGCCCCCAGTGACAAAACAGAGCCAGGCATGTGTGTAATGAAATGCTGAGTTCTCCTCAGAGCCCAAGATCCTTGGGTCCACAAGGGCACTGCAGGAAGGAGTCCCCGCTCTTGAAGAGATTCGTTAAATGAAAGAATAACTCCATTGAGGTTACGAAAGAAAAATAAGCCCCTGCAGGCTGAGGAAGCAAATCACAGCACTGATGCAAAGCAAACGCCACCTTTCTTTATTTTAGGCTGAAAAATGCAGCCTACAAACCATAACCTGGGATTTATGTGCCCCAGATTGGTAACAGTGGCACGAATTCTGCTTTAGAGTCTGAGTGCAGATTTTAGCACACTTTGCTGTATTCGCCTGCTCTGATGTCCAGGAGCATCCATCAGCTCATGCTGAAACTGCCACGAGCAGAGGAATGGCTGCATCCAGCACTGCACTGCAGGCCTGCTGCTGTGTTGGGCTGTGCAGCCACGTGTATGGCTGTGATCAGCAGGGTAAGGAGGATATTGCTGGTGTGTTCCTCTTACAGGCAAGGTTCTCTCCTCCTCCTCCTCACCCTGACTTCACGCATCCACCACTTCTCCCTGGGTGTCCCCGTACACCATCCCTTCACAGCTCCCTTTCAGGCCACCAAGCAGTGAGCCTCAGAGGAGTGAGATGCTTTGTTTGAAGCTGTAGTTCCTGCCTCAGTTGTGGTGCAAGACAAGAGCCCATGTCTGAGTGCTGCAGCCTGTGCAACTGGTTTAGGACAGCAAAGACCCAGATGTGCCTAGTCACTGCTGGCTGTTAGGAGAATGGTTCTGCTCTCAAGGCTTTATATCATGTTTTGCATGAAAGAAAAGGCAAAACATTCTCTCCCCAGAGAGCCGACAAGTGCATCATTGCCTCACAGAACTTTTACCAGATCCTACTTGTGGGGTCACAAGATAATTTGCTGTAGGGACATCAATGTGGCTGATGTGATCAGTGGTGCTGGGAGTAGCTTAACTGTTGAAGGTTTCCAGTGCAAGGGCAGAAGTGTTTGCAGCATGAGTCCCCGTCAGCCAAGGCACTATTACAGGATGAAAACCTTCAGGACAATTGAAGAGAAACACCAAGAGGAAACTCTGTGTTAAGTTTTGCCAGTGGTTTCACAGGAACCTCACATTTTGTACCTTAAGTTTCACATAGCTTGTAACCGTCTCTGTGAGTTCTGAAATCCAATGCAATGCACATAATGCATTCAATAAATCTGCAATATGGCTTGAAAGAACCGAGAGAAAATGAATCCTTCGTGTCTCTGCCCTGGAAAAGGGGTTATCCTTCCATTTGGAGAATAATTGGGAGTTTTCTTTTGCTTTCCAGTTCTGACAGCTATCAGCAACGGAGACACACATCAGTTTATTGCTACTAACACTGCAGTGAGGGTTGTAGCCACAATGATTATAGCACTTTCATAAAAAAGAAACCATTTTAGTAGCTATTTAATTTAAGCCACAGCAGCTGAACATGGTTGGGCCAAATCTTTGAGTGACTCACCTTCATCTGGGGGCTCCTACTGTCTGCAAAAGCTCCTGAGAGCTGGCTCAGTGAGGAAGATGAAAGCAAGGATGAAAGCCTGGCGGTAATGGGGATGGTGTCTGCAACTCCTCTTTGTTATAAACCCCCTTGTGAAACCTTAAAATAGCAGCTGCCTTTCATTAGACCCACAGCGTGCTAAAGGCAGAAGGATCTTTCAATGGCATTCTCCCTGGGAAAGGGACACGCAGCCAATGTGCTCCACGGGCTCTTGCCTCAGGATGGAGCAGCCCCCGCACATGTGAGGCCCACAGCACTGTGTGTGCCTGTGGCAGCCGGATGATCACACACTCCTCTTTCTTTCCTCCTGCTTTCCTTCCACAGTTTCATGAAGAGAGCACTGCTTGGTCTCACCACTGCAAACTGCGTGTGGCTTTAGCACAAGACAATTAATTTCTGATTCTGCTGAACTCACCATTAACCTTCTGTCAGCTCAGCTCAGGCTTTTCTTGCGGTATTTCTCAAAACAGAAGCTACAGGTCTCTTTCTCACCTGTGGCTTTCAGATCTCCAAGAGCCATTGAGGCAACCACAGTGTTTTGGAGCTACACCTCCCAGGCCTTATTTCTGAGGGTTATATTTTTTCCTTTATATAAGCAAAATCAGCAGCTGTATTGTTCAGTGGTGGTGCCAGGCTGACAAACCCTTCCAGAGGTTACTCCTGCTTTCAGCTGTGTCCATACATGCAGCACCAAGAGAAGCATTCAGCATTGTTTAGGGTATAGAAAGGATCCACCCATAGGAAGGGTCTGTTCTTGATTTCTTGGCTTCTCCACAAAACCTGCCAAGTCAGGACTAGACTGTGTATTGCCAAATCGCATGTATTCAGTGTCTGTACTATCCCTGAGCAGGTTGAAGTCGAAGCTGGGGCTCAATACATGTATTCACATTGAGAAATGGTGATCATTTCTGCTGCTGCTGAGGTCAAATATGAACCAGGACCACGGAGGACTCCAATTTTGTAGGATCCTGCTTTCAGCCCAGGGTTCAGCCTTCAGGAGCCTCTACTTTAGTCTTGTGCTGGATCAACTTTTTCATGAGGCACCTGGTACGGGTCCCCAAACAATTCCACCATCCCTGGCAGCGTCCAAGGCCAGGTTGGACGGGGCTTGGAGCAACCTGCTCTAGTGGAAGTGTTCCTGCCCGTGCAGGGGGCTGGAACTGGGTGAGCTTTAAGGTCCCTTCAGCACAAACCAGGCTGGGATTCTGGGATTTTATGTTGCACTCTAATCACTTGAATATTTCGATGGAAAGTATCTATGGGAGCTAAAGTCAGGTTAACTATAAACTGAAGATGTTGTGGCCATGTTTACGAACCCATTACACTTCTATGGTTTAATTTACCATCCCAAGGTTTGGTTTAGGTGAAAACAGAAACCTTGAAGATCTGTGGGAGTCTTGGTTGGGAGAGCTTCACTTTTTTGTCCTAAACTCTGTTATCTGGTGAAGTCTGTGTTCCTCACTTGGCCATTCTTGCTTGTATCTACAGCTCTAATATGGGCAAGTTAGACTTTTTGGTCAAGGTCATCAATATTACTTTAATTTCCCCTTCATCATGCAAGCCATTGCCGGGTTTTTCATTTCTTCTTTTCCTACACTCTACGCTCTGTTGAATTCACTCTGAACAGCCAGCATTTTGACAAATGACATGTCAGCATCGGGGTGTCCACGCTCATGCACCTTCCCGCTGTAACCTGCTCAGCCTTTTCCAAAGCCATGTGCCATGATGGCATAGTGACTGCTGTAGGAAACCTTCACCTCCAAAGTTCCTGGAAGCCTTTGGCCTAGCCAGAGCTTCTTGTGCAGCTTTCCCACATCCCCACCTTGTGTGAAAACCAGTGTGTGAGATGTTTTCCAAAAGCCTTGCTCTTTGTTCTCACATGGAATTAGTGTTATTCTGCTTTCGCCTGTGTGCTCTTTGCTGAATATTGAATCAATTGCAGTAGCTTCCTTGGATCAGTAAATCCATTTTCAATGGATTTTATAGACAATTTTTCTGCATTTGTGTATGTGGAGGGAGCCCTTCAGCCCTGGTAACTCCATGCTGTCCAATGTGTCAGCAGTGTAGTAAAATGACATGTTATTTTCTGTACTTAGTGTAGCATGAAGAAGAAGAGGAGCAGGAAATAAGTGCAATTGAAAGGCATTTATGGATCCACAGAAGCAAAAGCCCATATGTGTATAAATATGCCTATAGGTAGTTTACTCAGTGCTTGGGGAATTACTGAACTCCCTTAGCAAACCCCTATGTAGTTTGTTGCATGAAGAGCTGCTCACTGCTGAGAGATTAAAGAGAGGCCACCGGAGAGCTGCAGTTAATACAATCACAGAGGAGTTAAACTGTGAGGAACCTCTGAGACCATATGGCCCAAAACCTCCCCCTTCATTTTGGCTGACTTCAAAGGAAATTCTCTATGAAATCCAGCAGTAACACAAAATGCTGCTTCAGACCTTATCTCTGGCTGAATATTTCATCTCACATGGCAAACCCTACCAGCAGATTAGACTGAGCCCCTTACAAAACACACAAGAGAGGACGTGTTGGACTAGATTCAATCTGGGTTATTTTGATGGACAGACCTTCAGTCCTTTGCTTCTCTACCCATCTGTTAAAAAGTGCCACACAAGTGGAAGGACTGCTGCCAATGGCTTTAATTTCAGGTTCCATTGCCCAGCCAAAAGTCATGGAATGGGAACTGGGATTAGGAGTAAGATAGATTTTCAGATTAAGGCTTTGTACGATAGCAGAGCTGGCAAAAGGAAGGGATGATCTACCCCAACAGTTCCCTTGTGACTGTTTGCTTTTTCTCTCCATACTCTTGGCAAAGTAAATATAAACTGGATCATCTCTCCAGAAGTACCTGATGCATTTAAGCTAAAACAAGAGTTGCCAAAGGATGTAACTGATCCATGTCGTGGAGACCCACAAGGAAACCAAAAAGCAAACCCAGGAGCAGACATGCTGCAAACTGAGCATTGCTCCCCCTCTACTGACCTCTCTGCAAATATGCCTGGTGGGGAGGACTGGGAATTTCCCTCTCGGCTATCCTTGCCATCAGGGAAGTTACGGTCTGGGTTTGGTGTCAGCAGAACATGAAGGTCACCGAGATCTGCCCTGGGAATTCTTCTTTTTACATGCAGCTTCTGGACAGCAGAAGGTTGGCTCCTGGGATTTACTGCCATTACAACGTAGGCCAGCTTAGGGGATTGCCTCAGGGGGAATGCTTCAGGTAGGTCACTCAGTTACAAGGAAGAATATCATTTTCTTTGCACGGCACACAATGAAATGACTGATTCCATCTTAATTCAGAGCAAAATCGGAAGTTGCAATCTTGAACATTCCTGGCAATACCTGGGCTTATTCCCAACCCGCTCTGCTAAATGAGTTTATTGCCAGGAGCCCTGGGGCTTATCTTTTCTTGGGACATTAGCCTAGTCTCTAGTTGCATACCATCCATCCATTTTCTGCAGCCTCTACCATCCCTGTCCCAATGGCCTTTCTGACTCAGTCCAACACTTCTGCGTGTGCACCTTCTGGATAAATCTGGGCCAGAAGCTCTTGAGCTCCTGTTCATTCCTGAGTGGTTGTGTTCTCAGGTAGTTGATCAGTAGTTCATTTTCCATCAGCACATACTGTTTCAAATAGGAATTTCCAAGTCAACAGGCAGCATTTCCAAATGCCAACTCCATGTGGAGGATTCCTAAGCTGGATGCAGGTGAGCGGGTACAGCTGTACCAAACGCATACCATAGTCCTGCATGGGACCTGTCCTTCCCTTCTTCCTGTTGTCATCGATTAGGAATTACCACTATGAATTTACACTTGCAAAAGCCTTAAAAGAGAAAAGGATGTCATTTCATTTAGAGGCCATCACTGTGTTTATATTCAAATGTCACCTTTTTCACTTCGTCATTAGGTTTCAGTGCACACACTGAATAAAGCTGTTACACTTGATCTATAGCTAATTACAGACATTCTTTTACTCTAGTATTGATTCAAAACTGACGTTCCCATTTATGAAGCTATTGGCTTTGCCTCCTTGGAGTTCATGTGTACTTTACTACAGCAAAAATGAGATGTAGCTCAAAGTGGTTCATCTATAGACATTTATCTACTTAAGCAGGTGATTTGAACCCCTCAGCAGCTCAGCTATGAACCAAAACCTGTGATTTTTCACCATCTTTAAGACACTATTAAACATTTCTGTATTCCACCCCAGTCACAACATTCTGCTGTATGAGGACGGCCACGCGGTTGTTGCTGATTTTGGAGGTAAGGAGTTTTTATGAAACACTTAGAAATGAACCTCAGATACTCTCTAACTAAATACGTGCCGGCTGAGGAAATGCCGAGAAGTTTGCTCCTTGTTTTGTTATTGTGAGAGGACACAAAAGGCTCGTATGGATGAGAATACCCCCAGTTTTCATCTCAAATAAGCTATCAGGTCTGTGGAGCACCCCACCATTTACCTGAGCAGGAAGCCTGGGTGCTGGTGAGATGACATGCTTGGTTTGAGCAGATTCTACTGGCAGGTTAGAGGAAGAAGCTGAATGAAAATACCTGTAAGAGAAGATGTGCCCTCCTCACCCTCAGCTAGTGCTCAGGATCTGAGAAGAGTGTCAGTGCCTTGGGTTAGTGGTGGCCTTGGCAGCAGTGGGGGAATGGTTGGACTGGATGATCCTAAAGTTCTTTCCAGCCTGGCTGATTCTATGGGTCTGTGAGGGTGCAGGTCTGCCTGCTGGCGCCGACCCCTTTGCTACAGGACGGGTTTCTTTCGTTGTGGTTACCAGAGCAGAATACGGCTCACCCCTTCAGTCACAGACCCCGGTAACTTTGTGTCCAAACCCAGAGCAGGCAGCACCCTATGAACCTTTACTTCGTGCACTGTCCTGGTGTCTGTCAGCCAAGCTCTACAGTGTTAATGCTGGTGCAAGGTGGGAGAGCAAGGAGCTGAGTTTGACTTGGCTCCTCAGAACTACCTGACTTCAGCCTTGGCCATTGCCACCGTGCATGTCACCACAGATGTGACCAGCAGAGGTACATGAACAGCTGCTTAACACAGGAGGATGGTGGTGGCAGCCCCACCATGCCTGTGATGGACCCAGTGCCGACCCAGACCTGCTGTTATCAGCCCTGCCGAGGCAAGGAGGAGCTGCTCATCCATGTACTTGCACACTGAAGTGTAGTCTTCTGATATGGCAAAGGCTCCTAAGTCCTGCTCAGGGACTGATTCACGTATCACAACATGTGGCATATGCCACCGCCACCACTATGTTCATGCAGGATCTCTCAATTCCCAGTGGGAAGCTTTTCTAACACTAAATGAGATTGAGAGGCATCTGTGGGGCTCATTGTAAAGCAGGGCTCAGTGACAGACTGCTGTCAGCCCAGGTGCAGTTACAGTAACCTACACAAATAGCCATGAGGTGACGCTGAGCTGGACCCTCAGCTGCTGTCAACTGCTGCTAATGTTGATGGAGCTTTGATGGCAGAGCTGAACCTGGCATGCAGGTTGCAGAAGCCTCAATTGTCTGTGCGCAGCCTGGTTGGGGAACTGCTGTCACAGTTCTCCTGGACAAAACCCCCAGATAGTTACTTAATAAAACCCCCTCTTCTTACCACGGTTTTTGTATCCTACATTGTATGTCTGCGTTGGCTTGACAGTAATTTTTCTTCTTGTTGTTCTGTGTGTTTCAGAATCTAGATTTTTGCAGTCCTTGGATGAAGACAATATGACAAAGCAGCCTGGGGTTTGTTTCTTGCTTTGTTCCACATCATTAGTTCAAAACATAGGGGCAAACTCAGTTCAGGAGCAAATGACAGAAGCATTTGTGCTGGAAAAGATGAACCCGTATCGCATTTTATCTCAGCGTTTCTTTGTGGGTATTTTTTTCATTTAAACCTCTTCAATAGCAGAGATGAGTGAATACAGAATATCTGCAAGAGAAAATCATGGGGTTTAGGTTGTCTTTGGAGCTCCATTACCCCCCAAACCCTTTAGTGAAGTGTCATCTATTATCCACCCTTGCCACTCACATACACAGGGTGCAGGCAGGCACTTCCTGTTTCTGTCATGGAATTAACTATTCCATACTGATTCTCTCTTCTCCATTACATGCCTGTTGCTCAGAGTCAGCTTGACAAGACAGTATGGTTGTTCTCATGAGTTTCAGTCCGGATGCATTCCATGCACCAGCTCATGGTAATGAAGTTTGCATCATCTGAAGTTTGCATCAATTGATGCTGGAATCATCTGGTGGTGCCAGCTCAGCCAGGGGATGACAATCACCTTTCCACCACTGGTGACAGACACTGGCTGGGTGAGGAGTGGGCATTGCTGTGGAAGAGCTGGGTGCCACCGGGATGTGATGGAGCCCACTGAGAAGGGCTGTGCTGTGAGGAGGAGCCTGCACCAGCACCCTGAGCCCAGCACCCTGGTCAGAGGCTGGATACCTGTGAGAGAGCTTCAGGATGGGGCTTCTGCAGCAAGTAGGGGGATGTCAGGGAAGAAGGCACCAGCCAATGCACTTTCTCCATCTACTAACTCCTAGCAGTTGATAGGTGCTATATGGCACTGTCAGACCTTGCAACGTGGTCTCCAGGCCTTGATGCTGGGTATCCTGGTTTTAGTGCAGCACTGCTTGCATGTTTAAAGCCTGACCAGTCTGGCTTTATGGTTGAGACTGCTGCTGTGCTGATACTGTTCAGTGTGGTGTGCAGCAGTGTGCTGCCAAGGCTTTGCAAGCTGGGTGAAAACGTTTCCTGGCAAATTTACCAGTTATTTTATGGAGCAATGGAGACAAGGAAGCAAAGAAAGGAAAACCCCATACAAATAGAGGCAAAGATGCACACATGAAGAAGTAAACACTAACACATATTATTGATGTTTCCTGATGCACAGAACCTACGCTGGATGGCCCCTGAGGTGTTCACCCAGTGTACGAGGTACACCATAAAAGCCGATGTTTTCAGCTATGCCTTGTGCCTCTGGGAGCTGTTAACAGGTGAAATCCCATTTGCTCACCTCAAACCAGGTAAGATGCTTTTCCAGCCTAGGTGATTCTGCGATTTTTAGACTGGGGTTATTTTAGGAGATCCGGGTCTGATACCAGTTTACCCACAACTGGAGTACACCCATCACCCTGGCTTAATAATGAAGATACCTTTTTTAAGGTGAGATGACCATTAACCCGTTTCACCTCCCAAAGGCCTTTTTTTTTGTGGGGGGTTCTTTCTCTTCTCTTGGGTCTAAGCACAATCAGGCTCTCTTCACCCATGCCCAGGCTTGTCAGCACCATGCTTTCACCCAGGGCTGCCAGCTGCCTTATCTGTCTCTATACGCACAGTGTGGGCTAGGGAGCCTCTTTAAGCCCCAAGCCTTCCCATGCAGCCTGGTGGCTCATGTCCCTGTGCTTATGGGTGGGGTGTTTCAGTGGTACCGCTGATGGTGTGTGTCCCTGGCTGTGTGTGCTGACCCACGTGTCTGTCTGTGACCTCGGTGTCTGTCAGTGACAGCAGTGTCTGTATCTGTCCGCAGCGGCAGCGGCCGCAGACATGGCATACCACCACATCCGCCCGCCCATCGGGTACTCCATCCCCAAGCCCATCTCCGCGCTGCTGATGAGGGGCTGGAACGCCTGTCCCGAGGTGAGTGCTTGCAGGGGGAGGCACCCCGGGCTGCCCAGCGCTGGGGTGGGGGAAGGTCCATGCAGGGAGCAGGTCAGCTCTTACTGTGACAGGACGCGCTTGTTGGAACACTGGCAGCCATGGCTCTGTGACCACACTGCTCTCAGCAGCATTGCTGTTGGGCTGGGATGCGGTTGGCATTGCCTGGGGAAGTGAAAGAGCACTGCTAATTCTAACCAGGGCCTCTCCTGTTGCATCCATCTAAGCTCTTTATGGCTCTTCCTATTATTTCAGTTTTTCCCCATATGATATTGAATTTAATTTCCAAAGGCTTAAACTAGTGAACATGAGTACTTTTCCCCAGCTGGGAATTTTCCCCTGGGACTGGTTAATGCTGCTAAAGACAAACTCAGAGATGTGCTGCAATTAATAGTCTCTCTTTTAGGATAGAAACTAACTGTTCTGTGAATGTCAAGAAGCATATTACATTGGCTGGAATTCCTGTCTTTTGGAGCCCAGCAATGCCTGCAGGATGGGAGTTTGAGTTAACCAGGAGTTGTGGCAGTCAGGGTGGTGTTGATGCCTGGAGAATACCATCTGATTGTCCCAGTTAACTCAATAGCAACAGCATTAAAGAAAATAAAACACACAAGTGTTCCCTTCTGAGGTTATGAAACAGGATTTGAAGGAATGTTGGTCTGCATTGGCTTCTGCAGCCTGTTGCTATTTCTGCACTAAAGGGAACATGAACTAACTAAAGCAAGACTGCAAAAACCTCATCATCCTCACAGTGGCCACAGCAGGAGTTAATGGTGCTTGAGAGCATCCAGGGTAGAGGCAGGTTATAAAGACCCTTAACAGATCTTTATATCCCTGTCCTCATAGTGAGGGTCTGATCTCCCAAAGGCAGCATTTTGCTGGTGCTGCATCCCACCTATACCTCCTGCCTGGCTGGGTTCTGCGCAGGCCTCTGTGTGTGCACATGAAAACAATGGAGATTTTGGATCCTGTGCCTTACCGCTCTGGCATTTGTAGAGCGCAGAATGATGAGGTTGTCCCTAACTCCTGGGCTTTGGCAGTGTTCCCTGGAAATGGAAAATAGAAAGCAGACAGATGAATGTCATCTCCATGAAGCATCTCTCACACAAAGGGCTATGGAGATGGGCTGGTCCTTTATATGCTTCTGTCTGCCAGCCTGGCAGGGCGCCCTGAATGGTCCATCACAGCATCCTTGTGTGTGTCCCAGGCATCCCTGCACGTGGCTCTGAACTGCCTGAGAAATATCCTCCAGAGCCTGGGAATTCAGTTGGCTTAGAAAGCATTCCACAGAGTGGTTACTGCTGTGGCGAGCACACTGCAGGGAAGGCCTCAGGTTTGGAATCTTCCACTGGTTGCTTGGGTTCTGGTGCTGTTCTGGCACCAGGTTGTTAATCAGTTGTTAACTGAACACTGTGGAAGCCTCATTCCTGATGAACGGGAGCAGACTTGGGAATCAGTGTCACTTCCTGGGGTCACTGGAGGCCTTGTTTCATGTTAGAGCTTCATAGACTGAAAGAGGTACTCAGACTTTGCATTTCCTACTGGAAACTGAGTCCTGGAATTGGGCCCTGGAGTCCCTTGCCTAGTTAGCCTAGCATGGAAAGATGGGTTATCATGTGCCTGAACCTGCCCTTGTCTGGTACCTGGGAGCTTTCTTACCTGGTGTGGTGAACTGAAGCATGTGCTTAAGTGATCTACCAAGATGAGGAAAGAGGGAGATTCATCTGACTTTAGGCAACCAACTGACCACAGAGAGCTTTGCCCCCTTCCTGTATTCCTTACTGGTTATGTACATAATGTATCAGTGTGAGGACTGTGGATTAAATGTGTATCGTATCATAGAATCATATCTTGGGCTGGGAGGGAGCTTAAAGCTCATCCAGTTCTAACCCCCTGCCACGGGCAGGGACACCTTCCACCAGAGCAGGTTGCTCCAAACCCCATCCACCGTACCGGCAGCTCAGGACACAGCTGATTTGTCTCATCACTGGTTTATTTATTGTCATTAGATTTTCCTGGGGTCTTGGATAGGCTGTTGTCTGTGCACGGAGGGAGCTCATGTTATGGCAGGGGGTGTTGGTTTGTTTTCCATAACTATAAAGTAGTTGCTAATACTCATAAGAATGTAAGTCACATTCTGTTTAAATGTATTAATAAGATGTCATATTAAATTGTTGACTTAAGCAAGTGCAATGTAATGGATACAGTCACTGTATCTTGTTAGCATCTCCACAGATCATTTACCCCCGTGAAAAGAAACTCTTTTCAGAATCCTAATGTGCTTTGTTATTCATCAATATCACTCTAGCACAGCTTAATCTTGCTAATGTCTTACAGCCATGTGATGGAATTACAAGGCAATTGATGGTTCAGTCAGCTTGAACTTCTCACAAAATGTGGGCAAAAACTTACTAAAATGGGCTTTATTAAAGGTGGTTTGCTCCTGTTCCCAGAAACGAGGGGGCAGTTACTTCTGAGGGCCACGGAACTCAGGGAAAGGGGAATGGGGCCACTGTAATCTGTTTCAGCACAGCTCTGCCTCCTCTTGTGTTCGCAGGGGAGACCCGAGTTCTCCGAAGTAGTCGCAAAACTAGAGGAATGTCTGTGCAACATTGAGGTAAGGGTGAGTCTGTGTGTGTGCTGCATGGTACAAGTGGGGCTCGCAGCAGACGAGGGCAGAGCCTGCAGGCACCTCACGCCATCACCAACCAGTGTGCTGGGTGATGAAGGCGCCTTGCCAGGAGCTGTTTATACAGGTGCCGGGATGAGGAGGCAAGACCCATCTATTGCTGCGAGCACCGGGAGCTGCTCGGGGAAGTACACTGAAAGGGCAGCCCACAGGGCTGGGGCCATGCAGGATTTTGTGGTCCCATTCATCCCATCCCAGACTGCTTGAGTTAAAAAGTATCAAAGACAAACTGGCCAAAACCCCTGGGAGAAAGGTAAAAACTGGACAACTAAGAGGGAATGCAAAGGCAATTCCTGCTCTGGGTTGTGGCTATAACACAGACAAACGTATCAGTCGTCAGCCTGGTGTAAGATGAGTGGTCAAAGTGGATGACTCAGGGCTGCAGTTCCTGAAGTGGTGTTTTCTGTGTGTATTTGTGCATGTCAGTCCTAAAGAACAAACTAAACCAAAGAACCCCTTGTAAAATGGATCCCTGCTCTTGAGCTTAGGGATCAGAGGAGACGTGTACCCTACTGCCTTCCTTCATGCTCTGACTGCAGCAGGGTATTCCAGGTGAGCTGGAAGCTTTGCAGTGCAGAAAAGCAGGTGAAGCACTATCACAAGGAGCTGTCACCTCATGGGAGACTGGGCTGATGTGGGGCAGCAGCGTGTGCTGGAAGATATCTGGGGCAAGAGCTTATACATGAGAAGAAAAAGAGAAAGCATTGTTTAGCTGGCGAGTTAGACCTGAGCTGTGCTACAGCCAGGGCACAGCCTTGTTTGAGGGGAGCCTTAAGGAACAAGACCTCTGGTAAGTTAAGCACTGCAGCCAATAACGAGTTTTCTCCCTCCACCTCCTCTGTTTCCTCCCTTTCCTCCTCTCCTCAGCTGGTCAAAGTCGGGAGTTTTTTTGTGCACCAAACTTTGAGGAAATGTAGGGACAGGACAGGGGAATGGCTTTAAGCTGCCAGAGGGGAGACTGAGATGAGCTCTTGGGCAGAAGCTCTTCCCTGTGAGGGTGCTG
>JAOEHY010035676.1:0-65871 GCA_025447955.1 Psilopsiagon aurifrons
TCATAACTTTCAATAAATGTGCTAGTTCTACTGACAAGATACAGACTTGATGTAAGAAACAAGAAAAGACGTTTTGCGTCTAACACTGAACAGGCACTCTGATTAGATGACCATGGAGCATACAAGTCATAATGTAATTTAAATTCTATATACCAAGTCAGACACGGCACATTGTGTGAGGCCGTCCAGCAGAGAGACCTCTAGCATGGCCTGCTACAAATGGTGATACAAAGGATGAGAGCCAGGAGACCCCCTGCTCTGTGAACAAGGCAGACATAGCTCAGAGCAACTCAGGACTTGCTCAGAAGCACAACAGACAGGCAGTGAAAGCTGACTTCATACAGGATATCCAAAGAGCCAAACCTTTCTTCTTCTTCCTCTTCTGCAGTAGTCAGAAAACAGTTGTGCAAGATCAGCAACTTAGCAGGAGATGCCATTTGTTACAAAGATGCATTAAACTAAAAAGAAGTCATTAAGGTGTCCCAGGGTCTCGTGTGGCAGAAAGTGTCTGAAGCCTCTGGAAGTTAACTCAACAATTCCAGCTGTTTACCCTGTGGGGAAAGAGGAGGGTAGGAGAGCAGGAAAGAGCATTCATATGCAGGGTGCAAAGGCTGCACTGCAGGGGTGATGCCTTGCTCTGGCGCTGGCACATCATTCCTAAAAATCATACCAGCATCTCCAGGAAACTGTTAAAGG
Source organism: Psilopsiagon aurifrons (assembly GCA_025447955.1). Taxonomy (NCBI): domain Eukaryota; kingdom Metazoa; phylum Chordata; class Aves; order Psittaciformes; family Psittacidae; genus Psilopsiagon; species Psilopsiagon aurifrons. The sequence continues at coordinate 697 of JAOEHY010035676.1, forward strand.
AATCCTGTGCTGGCAGGGGTTTGTGTTACCAGCATAGTTTTCGCATAGTGTGGTTTTTCCCTTCAAAGCTACCCACCAGCTACATCTACATGTCAACGATTTAGTGTTGGATAAAAGACAGGATTGCAACAGCCCTGCTTTTTTTTCACACCATCACTTCTTAACTGATCTGGTCTCTGGAAACACGATCAGTTTTTCAGGCATCAGTATCTAAGGGAAGCAAGCTTCAGAGAAGAAGCAAAGCTGCACTCATTTCAGCCTCACCTAGAGGAACACGCAGCTAAGGTGCCTCAACTCCCACCCAGCTGAGAAGCCAAGCACCCTGAGATTTATCCTGCTGACCAGAAAAGGAACACAACACCCAGACCTTGCAGGAGTGGGCTGAATGTTTTCAGATGAATTTATCAAGTAGGTCTGAGTAATGAAAACAGCTGAGGAAGCCATAATGTGTGAGCAGGAAAAAAATGAAAAAGGTTTAAATGCATTAAATAAATTATGTGCAGCAAATTAGTTGCTTTGCTTTCCTGCCTATAATGAGTTCCTTCGATGGGATTTGTATACCCTGGCATGTTAAGCTACCAAGCTGAATTACAAATAGCATCCCAGCCTGCTTCTGACCCCAGTAACCAACTCCTCCCAGAATTGGGGGTGAGCGTTTCTGTCATTTCACCTGACAGCTTTACCCAGATTGTAAACACCACCACCCAGCAATAAAGCCCAATAATGAAAAGGCATTACCACCTATAAAGCTACCCTGCTGCAGGCTATTCACATACTTGCCAAATGGTACTTTAATTGTGATGATGACCAATTTGGAGATAATTGCTTCTGCATCTCCTGCTGCTTCTGACAGTCCAATGGACTCTTTAATTAACTGGTTAGATTAGCTCTCAGCACAGCAGAGGGGAGCTGTGTGGGTTTACCCTCTGTAGACCCACGACCAGAACAAGGAGCTCCAGCATTATCCTGCAGAACTTGGAGAGAGCAGATGAGAAAATATCAAGGAGATGCAGTGGCTGTTTGTGATCTCTCCACTTTTGTTCCCTGCAGGGCTATCTCACATATCAACATGCAGTTTGTTAAGGAAGCAATGCCAAAAACTTGCTGGTCTTTGGCTTCCCCTACTGTAATGAAAAACAGTCACTGGTTTTCACAGAGCCTAAGGTCCCTATCTAGCCCTCTCCTGATGGGCAAATTCCTGGCATCCAGCTCCATCCCCCAGGACCATGCCTTACTGGAAAGCAGTGCAATTTGGGGCTCCTGGCTCTGAGGACAAAACCCAACTGCATCCATTTCCTTGGCAGAGCATGACCAGGAGGAGGGACAGCAATATCCTGATGGAGCCTGCAGCCACTGGTCTGGCTTCCAGAAGGGAACCTCTATCTGGAGATGGTGCCCGGGGCATTTTGGACAGCGGTGAAGGGATGGGTATTGGAAGATACCTGACCTTCCCCAAAAATGCTTCCTATGAACCCTTCATGCTTGCAGTACCTGTGTAAAGCTGCCTACGCTGGTTACACATACCCACAGCTCCTCTGCACCAGAAGTGCTGGGGAAGCCCAGCCTGCGGTTCTGCAGCTGATTTACCTGTGAATTACACCCCTGTTTTTTAATGGTAGTCCTTGCTCCGACCACTCCTACCCATCCTTCCTAAACTCCCTGTAAACCCGAGTTCATCAGCCTGTGGGCAGTTACTCCTGGTGGCTGCGGCAAAATGCAAGGTGCCCCTTGAAGGTACAGAAACTGCGAGGGTTTGGATCTCATTAAAAGGTACTGCTCATTAATAACAAACTGACTGAGAGCAAAGACAGCCTTTCCCAGCTACAGCTGAATTCCTGCACTTCCCAAAGCCTCTGAAGAAACACTTGGCTTAGCATTCCCTCAGCAGCCTCTGTCCCTTTAGCCCTGGCAGGAGAAGCTATTTTACCTAAAGGGTCATAGTAATAGCAGAGGAAAAATGAATAAAATGAATGCCTACGACTATCAAAGCATGGCAAAGCCTTCAGGTGGAATGGGGGTGGATTGCTGTGGGAAGCCACAGCCACCCCAGCCCGCTCTGGGTGCACAGCTGTCTGCCTTCAGTTCAGTAACACACATGCTTACGTTATTAATTACTTCCATTTCTGAACTGGCAGAAGGTGGTTCCTGTTGTCCTGACATTCACTGGAGACTGAGGTGAGGCTCTGCATCTGTCCCTGGGCTGTGTTGGGAAGGGTTTGTTTTCTGGGGGGGATACAGGGAGCTGTTAACTTGCTGCTCCCCGGGACTTCAGCCACCTAAATCCACTGCACCTCTGCCAGGAAAATGAATAACACATTGTCACCAGGGAGAAAAGAGAGTTTGCACACACATTCAGACATCAAGGGGTCAGTGTTGCTGCAGAAGTAGGTGGATGGGTGCATTTATGTAGTATGTATGTGTTACTGGTACCGCCAGGATGGCGTGGGTCTCAGCTGGGTACACAAATGGCTGCAAAGTCTGGGGATTAGCTATAAACCATACAAAAAGCTGATAAGCACCAAGTTTCATTGTATTGGCAAATCTTTTTGATAATCTTTATATTATAAATGCAGAATAGTTAATGCCAGAGCTTCGAAATAATACAAGAATAAAAGAGAAAAGCCTTTATAAAATTATTTCAACTACGTACTGTTCTTAGCTGCTCATACTAAATCATTTGAAGTCTGTAATATCCTCCACCACCGGCCATACCGGTGACCTTACAGATGGGCTACCTGTGAGAGTCTCCTACTAGCTCCACACTCACATAATTCAGGACAATTACCCCAAATTGAAATGAAACTCTGGCCCTCAGACATGGCTGTCCTGGGATTTGGGGTTTGTGGCTGGTGGTTCATTAATGACTTCCTGCTGGACTGGTGCAGGGAATTCAGGCAGAGTCAGGCAAGGAGCAAGTTTGAATGTGGCATTCTTGAAAATTTGAAATAATAAGAAAAGAAATAAATGTGCAGGTTTTGTGGCACTGCAAATTTTCCTGACTTTGTGCCAGTTTCTATGAATTTGTCTTTAAAAAATCAGCAAAACCCGATAATTCTGTAAAAATGACAAGCCACATTTTTCCTGTAAAGGCACTGCAATTTGTTGCTGTTTTGGGCAAAATTAATATTTTTATTTTAACTCTCTTTTCCCCAACTGCTTTCATTCCAAATGAAAGATTTCAAATCAAACCAAGCATTAAATTTCAACAAAACTGAAACTCTGCAAAGTCAAAATCCATTCATGTTTTCCTGACAGTGGCATGCTGCAGTCCAAACTGAGCAGAGATCTGTTGTGCTGAGCTCTGGCAAGCTCCTTTTGGAGACAGTGCATCCCTGAAAAAACAACAGGCCAATTTAGTTTGCAATTAGGAGATTTAATGGGTTGGAGTGGATGTTTAATGGAGGTCAGAGCACCTAAGAAACATGCAGCCATAAAGGCATACTTGCTAGGTCAAAAATAATGAGTTTCAAGCTGAAATCAGAGGTACAAAAAATGCTTTTCTTGCTCCCCAAAAGTTTCCACAGTTCAAATATTTTCCCATTTCTGATGTGAAGCAAGTCTGCAACTTCCCATGAGACAGAAAGATGAAAAACCTCAAAAGAGAGCACCCCCAATTGATGTTCAAGACCTTTCTCTGCCTCTTCTCAAGGTGACTGATCTAACCACTGTATTACTGGCAATTTTGTATGAGTGAGCACTCATCTGAATGCTGCCTCTTTCATTTTCTCCTTGCGCCAGTTGTTGATTGCCAGCACTGCAAGTGAAACATTTCAGAGTATGTTCCTTCCTTCATATCCAACTACAAACCACCCCAGGACCCCAGAAAACTTCTTAGTAACAGCTTTTGTGCAGCCAGTTCGCATCTCTGAATGTCATGACAATAGTTGCAGAGGCAACCAAAAACCACAAATATTTCTGGTTATTCTTAATGAACCCAATCAGTTTTTCCTCTGTTCTCCCATTCCTCCCACCTTTGTTTCTGGTCCCAGGGGGCTCAGGGAGGCAGACAGGAGTCCTGCACCTTTGCATCTCATTCTCCACTACTTCCCCTGAGTTCTACCTGCAAAATTCTGGCGACCCTATGGCTGTGCCACAGCTGTGGGGTACAAGAGATGCCAATTGCTTTGGTGCAGAAGAGCAAAGCTTTAAGCCATAGGACAGATGCAGCTTTTTTTTTGAGCATCTCACCAGCAGCACAGCCCTCAGACTGCCTGCTGAATGATGATCAGACACAAGTGGCATCTTGGGGTAACCTGAGTAGGACATACTTGTAAGGAGATGTGAGGGCCAGGAATTAGAACCTGGATAATGTCCAGAACTGGAGAAGTAGAGAGTCCTTCAATCTGAACAAAGAGACCTTGACACTATATCTCTGCTTTCACCTGTGTTCAGATCCTTAAGTCTTGGTGTAAAAATAGTGGGGCAAGTGGTCCCTGATATAAAATACTGCAAAGGAGATTAAATGAATAGAATTGTTTCCAGATCCATCACAAGGCTGAAGCTTGGAAAGTGAAGCCGGTATAACAGGATTTCCAAGAAGGAAGGCAAATAGGTGATGATCACTCCCAGTTACACTACGAAGCAAATAATATCTTGTTATTTGCAGAAGCACTCAGTAAAATTGTTGGGACTAGAGAAAGAAAAGATGTTACTATGTAAGAGTAAGTGGTACTTGTAAGTGATGAACTGTGACGATGTACACTTTGTTGAGCAGAGAGTGCCATTTTAATAATGGGATCTACCATTATTGTACTCAACTGTGTAAAGATGATAGAACCTAGAAAGAGTTTGCGCGTAGGTAGAAGATGGCTGGAGCCACATTTGAAGTGGAACTGAGTATCCAAATTGAATAAAGAGTTTAAGCTTTTCTTAGATTTGAAAATTTCCTTGGTCTACAATTTATCTTTCCTTGCATTTGTCTTTAAGTCACAGCTGCCAAACTCCTCAGTGGTTTCCTATCTGGAATACATGCAACAGCACTATTGTATCTTCACACTTACTATAGTGTCCATTTCGCAAAGCCCCATTTTTTTCAGATGGACTTACAGAAAAAGAATAAACAACTCTCTTCAACATCAAACTGCGTCTACGGTTAACAATCATGTGGCAGACCAGAGTAGGTTATTTTAATGAACACATCATTCTGAAATAAGCCTTCCACCATCTGTTCAGTTCCATAATTATAAATGCAAACAACATAATTCATAAATGCACTATAAAAGAAAGGAAAAGAGAGAACAGCTTAAGACAACTGTTTGTTAGTTATTCCAGACAGTGATGCATCTGCTTACTTTATTCCTGTTCTAGGAGCAGGTAGAAAACAGTCTTTTAATTCTGCATTTTATGGCAGTCACTAACCCATAGTAAATGATTGCCTGTAGATGATAGAGATATCATTAAATGCAGTATGGTTTCTGGTTGGTATCATTATTTAGGCGTGTCTATGATGGATGTGCCCAAGAAAGATCCCACAGACCACCTTGAATCACAGTGGGCCAGGAATAAACTTGGTTATATTTTCTAGAACATCAGGAATGAGCCTGTGCCATTGGAGTGCCTTCCAGGGTCACAGGAGCTAAGGGTAAAGATGACGATGCTGTTGTCTCCCTGAAAAGATGCTTTTGACATTTTTGAAAACTGGGAAATCTTGGGAAACAGTCAAAACTGAGAGGAGTATAAACATAAAATCCATGAAACTCTGGAATTTGATATTATAATCTGTGACATTTTTCAATTTGAAAGAGGAAAATCAAAATCTAAAATACACAAAATGCCAAAATTCATTGAGAACAAAATATGTTGTTTTGTTCTCATTTCCTGTTGAAAAAATCCAAACACACAATTCAAATTAAATGTATTTTGATGAAACATTCGATTTTAATTTTCAAAAGGCCAGTACAGAATTGTCCCTCTCTCACAATTACCAGGTTCATAGACGCCATAAAATTAAAAGCTTTCTCGTAACTGCAGTCTCTGAGTTGAATGCCTCATGCTTCCAGCCACTAAAGTGAACTTTCACATTTGGCCATCAGTAGAAAATCATTATAGCAGGATAAGAATACCCCCTACCTACTCAACATGATTCCTGTGACAAAATGGAACCAGAAATTACAAGCTTGCTCTGTTTTATTGATACATATCAACATTACAGAACAATGTAAATGGTTTCATATTCAATGCTACAAAGCTTGCAATAGATCTAATACTTCCAGGATGAAGAGCTCCTCTTTTTTCTTTGTGGGTTTCTCCTTTCTTCCTGTTCCTGCAATGAACGAGATACTTGCAGGATTTCCTAGCAATAAGGTTTAAGCTTTTGTGTATCATCTTTGTGCTGCATCTGATTGACCTGCAAGCCAGAGACCAGCGTGTTATCAAAGGTGAGTTTAACAAAGGTAGGTCTTTCACTGCACCTTCACATGACTACCTGTGACCTGCTTTGTCCAATTAGCCAATTCAGAGAGAATTTCTCATCTAAATGTGTGAGAAACCAATGAATATAAAAAGTGTGTGAACTCAGAAAACACAGTGGAAACTGCTTGAAGAGGGCTCCCACAGATATCAGATGTATTTCCTTCTAACTTTGTAGAGATGGTACACTTAACGTTTGTCTCTTGTTTGCTCCCAACCAAGCGTGCTGGAGGAAGCTGGATTTCAAACCAGACAAACCCAAGCGTGGGGATAGTGCTGTCGTCAGTATGGCTGGCTGCTGCTGCCGCCTGGGAGCTGTTAGCCTGGACTGCAGACGGATGTCTCCATCCCCTCCTGCTGTGCCTATTTCTCTTCACTGCAAGCTGACAGCCTGCAGAGCCCACAAGATATGGTATGATTATCTGGGTAAAGTGGCTGTGGTAGATAATTTGCTAAATTGCCTACTGGAGCTCTTGTGGAGAAACAGGCGACCGGACATGGTTGTTATCTATCTGTCCCCTTGCAGCCAGGCCCAGGAAAGCACAGTAACGTGGCAAAGAAAGTGACATCCACCCTCTGCAATGAGCCTTACAACAGGGAAAGTCCTTTGCCTTCAATGTCTTCTGTTCCAATCTTAGGGAAGGTTTATGGGAAGGTTCACCATTTATCTGTGTGTAAAACCCACCTAGTCACTGGCCTTGATTTCTCAAGCAGCATCAGCATCAGAGAGAAAATATTCCTAAATTCTTAAAACACCACGGCCACATTTGAAGTCTGTCTTAGTCTCAGCATTTGTTAATTTTTTAGATAAAGAGGGGCAAATACAGTGGAATATTCCTCCTTTGAGACGATGCAGCCCTTTGGGAAAAGATGGGTAAAATCCACAGAAATATCATCAAAAGTTCAGTTTTCCCATTGCAGCTAAATGGTGAAGATTCATATCTGAGAAAAACATTTGGATTACTGAATTATTTATATGGATATGACAGGAATGTGGAATTTAAAGTCCTTTGTAGTCAAGTGTAAATACAAATTTGTCTCTATCTCATGACAAGTGTTTATTTTTTTCCACTCTCGAGCAGTTATGCTGAATATCTTAATTATCTTTAAATCAAATATTGCTGCTCAGACCTTGCGAGCGGGAACTAAGCTCTCATCATTCTTCACTAAATTTCAGCTAGAGGTTTTAAAACCAGCTGTCTCCAGCCCACATAATCCAGCCTTCAGTACATTTTGTAAGACTTCTACATGCCTCCTCAGATTTAAAATTAGCAGGGAGTGCTCCAAGTAAGCAAAGCCCTTGAGTGAGAGAAACACGCTGCAGAAATACCTACTTTCTTTGATTCTAACAAGTCACAGGACACAAAGAAAGCATCTGTTGATACGTTTGCTTCTCTCCTTTATTTTTCCATTGTTGCATTGTTCCTGAAGGATGTTTTCCTCAGCTGAAGCTTGCCTGTTCTCTCACTCTTACAATCCAGCTCTGGCTGCTACTTGCTCTGATGACCGGCAAGCTCCAGGACAGGTTCCCAGACCACCTCAGTCAAACACAGGCCATGTGTTCCCATATTGTAAAAGGAAAGTCACTGTAGCTACGTGACAGATGTCCTCCAAAAGCGGAAGCATGCAGGTAATGCCTGGTAATGACTGCACTGACACACAGGCACTACTGCTTCAGGTTGATGTACAATAGAAACGTTTCTTGGGTTTTTTTTCCCTGGCAAAACAAGACCAAAATCCTCTCCAGTTCATTTATTTCTGTGTGTTTACACTAGAAGCATATCTTCTTTAAGGAGGATGTTTAGCTGCTTTGAAAAGTCCAGGCAAATAATAAACTGAAATACAGTTTTGAAATAAAATGTCAAAACACTTCAGCATCTTGTTTCATTTTCATTTTCTCCTGCTGAAAACATTTGCTGAATTTGACCCAATCGGTTTGTTTCCCTCAGACTGCAAGGATTCATTATTATTCTTTTTATTGCCATGCTCTATATATGAGTTTGGTCTAAGAAAAATCATAGGAACACATTAATGCTACTTTAACTTCAGCAGCTAAATCCCAGCACACTGATCCTTTACTCAGAAGGCTCTTGTTCAGTGAATGGAGGAAAATCATATTGGTCTCTCTGGTAGAGTGCTAAACACAACCCTTCACTTGGCACAGGAAATAGATTGGACAGGGGCTGATTAATGAAGATAACTAATTAGGACCCTGGCCTCAGTCAGCCAAGGCATTTCACATAGATCAGCAAAGAAACAGAGTCAAATTCAATAAAAAATAGGGCTGAAGGAACATATTTTTATATGTCATTATCTCTGGGTACTGGCTAAAACCTTTTACATAATGTTATAATGGCTCATTGTTGTATTGAATAACAACCTCTTGAGATGATAATTATATTCTTGATAGGCATAAAAAGTTAAAAACAGGAATATGAGTACAGTTACTTTAATGCTAAGCAAATAGACAGACGCTAAGTGTGTGCTAATAAGAACAGAGATCAGCTACGTTCTTCAGGGAGCTATTTTAAGAAATAGTTGATGGAAGATTACCGGGCACTCAGGTCACCTCAAGACTGCAGAGGTGCTTTTCCTATTTGATTGTGGGCAAGCCATGCTGTTTCTTTCACTGGGATAAAATAGAGGCAATAACACTTTGTATGCTTTGTCTTTAGATTTTTAGCCTCTTTTGATCAAGCATTGTGTCATTTCAAATATGGATGTGTCTGGTACAACTAAATCATAGCTTGATTCAGGGCTGTGGTGCACCAGCAGCAGCAATTAATCACATAAAAATAGATTGTTTCAGTTTTAAACATAAGAAATGCTTTCCAGGACAGAGCAATCTACATCTGTAGGAAAGGTGGTTTATTTATTGAAGAACTTCTTTCCTGTACTAAATCCTTTGCACCCTCAGAGGCTGGGAATGTCCTGCCTCTGGGTCACTGACTGTTATGATGCTCTCAGGCTGGAGGAGTAAAAACAGGGAGATGGCTGAGCTTGTTTTGGACTTCCTGTTTCTCATTGCAGTCACAATAATTAGATTCCACCTTTCCCCTAGTTCTTTTAGCCATGCTTACTCAAAAGGCTGAAGTCTCCTGTGCTGTAATGGTCTCGCTGCAGCTCTGCAGTGCTGTGCTTGTGATGCTGGGCTGATGTCGGGATAGGATGCTCCCTTTGCACACAGCAGCGCCCATTGCAGCTGCCCTCTCTTCTGCTGCCCAGGTAACACTGCTGTCCTCTCTTAAACTTCAGCATCTCAGTTTTACCTGACATAACTTCTGAGAAGGGGAACAGATGAGTCTGGCAGGGCACTGTGCGTGTTGGACCAGACCTACACTGACCAGGTTTATTTTACATTGCATCTGGTGGAGATTGCTCTGAACATTCATTTGATGTTTGTCACTGTTGGCCAGTTATTAACTGTAACATGGATGTTACTATGATATTCCTGAGATGATTATTAATAACTTTTAAATAAGAACAGCAAACAATCTCTGATCGAAGAGGTGAGACTTACAGGACACGATTCAGTGAACATATACGTTTGTGATTGTGTATAGCTTGTGTATCTTCGTCCCTACCCAATTTCTAGCTCTTGTCTTATGAAACCAAACCTTCAGTAGCAAGCAGCTGGACAGGTTAAATTTTTCAGTATGAAGAAGTGCTACCACTGAGAAATCTAATACTTTGGGAAAAGGTTACCAGATCTCCTCTGTGAGCCAGGATCACTGGGATGCTGGTGGCCTCACGGCTTTTCAGACATGAACCACCAGGGCTCAACTGAACCTCAAGTAAACCAAATAACCCCATACCTAAAACACACCATCACTGTGGCCAGAGTGGTATTTTTCTGTCAGCCTGAACCAAAGCAACAATACGTAACTGAGAATGAAGTTTCTGTTTCCTGGAAAGCCGATAAAACTCTCATTGCTGTTGCCCTTGTGCTCTCAGGGCCTGGCTGCATTTTCCCTTTCATGCTCAAGCAGGTACTTGTGCCTTCCAGAGCTGTCAAACATGGCAGCTTTTAAACAGCAAAACTCACATTAAAAATAATCAGCCTCATTATACCATTAGCAGCTGCAATCCTGTCAGAACAATACCTGCCACGTTTCTCCAGCACATCCCAAAAGCATCACACTCTCCTCTCCCTAGGAAGATCAGCAGTTTGTACCTCACCTCTGGCTGGGTGCAAGGATGAGAATCATAAGCATCCCTATGCAGAAAAACACCCAACTTGGAATGTGTGAGGGACAACAACTCCCAGCTCCCTGTCACCCTGTTCATGGAGACCTGCTGGGGTGCTGCCACCCCCAGCTCTGCCCCTGCCAGCTTCTGGTGCAGAGCAGCGCTGTGGATCTTTAAACAGAAAGCTGATGTTAGCTAGTGCCCCTCCTGACCCTGCTGGAGGGCTTGAAGACGCCTCTCACCTTGAGCGCTGACCTTGACTATTGCAAAATAGCAGCATATGGTGCCATCATTTAAAAATAAGCCTGCTTTGCTTTTTGTTTACAGCTGCTGGAACAAAGTCTGGGGAAGCAGCCTTGGATCGCATGTCAGAGTGAACCAGGGGATGAAGAAGGCATCACCAGGAGGGTCCCCAGTAACCTGGGCTGAAAGGTACTTTTTTCTCATTCTAACAAGCCCAGTGGATGCATTAGAGCTATGACAGGTTATCAGCTACCCCACACCACCTCTATGCTGATAGGGCTGTATGACTTGCCATTACTTTATCCAGCCTAATTTTGACCATCCAAAGGGTATTTCTACACTGGTTTCGTCAAGAAGCTACTTCATGTGCTAATGCAACCAAGATGATGGAGTCAGTCCAGAGATGTTGACTTCTTCCATGACAGATTTTCAACTTGTTAATGTTGTAAGAGTTAATGTTTTCACAAGAGAAACAAAAACTTGGGTAATTAAGAACAGAAAATAAGCTGACTTTAAAATCGACAAAGGAGTTATTTGTTTCCAGTGATTTAAATCCATTTGCTAATTATAAACACCTGGGTAAACAAGTAAGCAAATGAGTGAGGCCATTCAATGCCATGCTGCAGAAGACAAGCACTTTCCCCTTTTTTCCCATTAACTCTGCATTTCCATTTCTTTCTCATTAATGTTAACTTTGGCACCACATTATATACTCTAATTACCTGCAGATTTTGGCCTACAATTCATTTTTGTACCATAATTAATGCAACGTTTGTAAGAGGCCCAATCTGATAATTAGGAGAGTACCTGGAAGTGCTTGCTTATGTTAGAAATACAGCAGCATGGCAAGAGTAGTTTATAACTACCCACAGATGGGATAGCTCATAATAGGCTTCTGGTTTCTAAGTAAGGTGTTTCAATTACTGAAGGATCAATTAAGAATATTCAAATGAAAGACAATGAATGGCTTTTAATATTGAGATCTTGCAGTCAGTCCAATTAGACCTTTCATCTGCTAGGAAAAAGCCACAAGCCATTTGTCAAAGCTGTGGAATGAAATAGTGGCAAAAACACTTGGAGTAGTTTCCTTGTGCCCTGGAGATACCACAATTCCCAAATGTATTGCAGAGCAGCAGCCGTCAGACCTAACATTGGGTTTTGCTTGCCAGGCTTCAAATGTGCCACAGTGTCAGAACTGCAGCTGACTGGGAAATGGGTGGCTTTTCTGCAATGACATATCCAGTGAAAAATGACAACTGCAGTTTATTCAAATCTTTTGGCAAAAAACTCTTCATCGTTTCATGTGCCTACTTTGTGGGTGCAATAACGGAACTTTTTTGTGTCAAAACAAGACTTTCTATAAAGAATTACATGGTTTGTAACAATTTATAGCACACGCATGTTGTTAATGTCAGTCACCAGTTTAAGTTCCTTTCTGTATAGCAAACTATCACAAACTCCCTCACAGCATCTGGGGCTCACGCATGTTCCCTCCTACTCCACAGCCTGCCAGTAAGTTTTCTGGTCACAGGGTACATATCATCCTTTCGTGCTTTTTGTAGGGCCAGTTCACACATGTGTCTATGCAACATCTATGGTTTGGTACCCTGATATCTTCTGGGTATCCTGAAAGTTGTGCAGTGAAACTATAAATAACTTAAGGCAACTAATGGTAAGATATGAAAATCCTATTTTCTGTTAATGGAATAAAAGAACCCAGTATTATGGTCAAAACTAATACTAAAGATCCTCATTGGTGTCTTTAACATCTCAACTACTATCTACTTTGGTTTAGGTTTTCTTAACTTCTAACTTAAGGTAAAGCTTCTTTGGCTACAGTAGCTGCTGCTTTTTCTCAGCTACGTATCCTGCTCCCAGGGAAGGACAGGTCGGACAGTAAACACCATGTTTTACTATGATATGTTGGATGGGAGTTGCAATTCTCCTTTTCTCTCTCCTCAGGGTTTTCCAATTTGTATTTCTATGATAGGCATTAACTAGCACATTCCTGACTTAGGCTGCTTCTCTCTTACAATCTATGAGCTATGAATTTGTAAAACTTTACATGTCATATTATGAAAAATATTACAATTGGCAAACTTTTGAGCTGTGCTCATAGCTACTGGTGTTTTGCAAGCATTTTATTAGGATTAAATGTCATACCACAGATGGTGACATTGGCAGTGGGTGCTTGATTTGAGTAAAATCTTCATATTCTCCTCCATACAGCCTTGGTTCGATAAGCGCATACCATGTTTTCCCTCAATGCACTAAGGACAGCAGCAAACCCTCCATGATCCACATCATACTCTCTTTCTCTATATGCCCAACTTGCAAACATTACTTCCCTATATCACTTTCATAGACAGTTTATCTTCATTTTTAGCTTGGTTAAAAACAATACCAAAATAAGTCAGTAAGTACATCTTCCTTGGTGGTTGTGTTTTCATTCCCCTGTTGTTCTTCAGGAAGGATGATGCTTCATTTGCTCATCCACCTTCCCTGCCAAGAGCTATTTCACAGCTAGGTTATATCGTCTTCGGGAATGTGCTGGGGAGGACAGGAGGTGCCTTTGACAGCTTCTTCATTTCAGTATGAATCAGAGGTTGCTGAGTCCTCATTTTCTGTTAGCTATATCCCCAAACATCCTGTGATAATAGCCTGTTATCTGACTTCAGCCTTTCCAATCGCAACAGGAGTAGTTCCTGGACATCTGCTAGCAAGGGTCTTGGATGAGTGATGCCAGTTACTGCTCCCTCCAGGCTCAGGGACCCTCTGAACTCCTCTGTGAAAGAAGGACTTAGAAAAAACTTCTTATCTGAGCATCACAGCGAGCAGAACCTCATCTCTTCTGAAGAAAAATGCCAAGCTCAGCCTGAACATTTGAAAACAGCATTTCCAAGGATGCTTCTCCAAGCGCCAGGAGAGGGAAAAATCTGAAGCGGAAAGAGCATAACTGCAAACAGTTTCTAATTTTTGGAAGTGTGAAGAGAATCCAAGAAAGTAGGGAGCATAATCAAAGCAGATATTTATTTTCTCGTGGCTTTCATAAACCAAAAAGAGACCGTAGCAATCCCTTTTGAGATCCTTTGATACACAAATGCCTCGCAGATCGGAGCATGACACTTCAGAGGTGTATTGATCAATGTATCGACTTTGATCATAGAAGGAGGTAACTACTGCAATCAAAATATCTGGCAATCAGCTGGGAGAAACACACGATAAATGGTGCATGGCTGATAAAGTCATATTCCTTCCTCTGCTGGCACTGTTTAGCTTTCAGTTTCTGGAGGGAAATTTATCTTCAGGTGAAACGAGTCATTTATTCCATTTATTCTACTTGATGTAAAGTGAAATGCTGGCAAAAAAACTCCAAATAATTATTTTATGAATAATGAATCTTCAGATTGACTCAGCCAAGTTTGAGTCTTTTAAACATATATGAAGCTCTGGAGTTTGTTGGAGTGGGTCTGTGGAATGTATATTTTCATTGACATTCAAGTCACATTTCATAGTTACACCTGCAAATGACAGAGAACAACCACAACAGTATGTGGTACCTGAATCTGAATGCTGTCAATATAGATCAGAAACATACTTGTCTTTTGTGCTGTGGCAATAAACATTGCATCATACAGGCTCAGAATAAAGAGGCTGATTTGCTTCAGATGGGAAAGATAAACCCAAAGTCATCAAATCTTGCAGCAAGACCACTCTTCTTAGCACACTCATCACTTCTTAGCACAGGTACAAGCGGTACAAGCAGTCTCCACAGCACAATAACCCAAGCACAGGAGCCTGGGAAGAAGAATGATGTCCTAGCAGGCCTCAGGAGCAAAACTTCCCTTCAATCCACAAATGAAACTTCTGTCTGCATGAGAACTGCTATTAGCTTACTTTAGGAATTTCTTTATCCAGCACAAGAAATATCAGTACCTTATTTAAACAAAAAATGTTTAAAATGTAAAACCCAAACTAGATATAAAGTAAGCAAAATGCCATCTGTGTTTTTCCTCACTTTATGCTGGTTTAGGCCCTTTAGCCTAAGCCAACAAAGTTATATTTGTCAAGTTTGCTTTACAGGGTGGGACCACGACCATGTCCATGCAGCATCTTCCCTAAGACATCTGCTTACTTGGCTGAGCTCTGCCGAGTCTTTGTAACTAATGGCATCTCAGAGGCTGCTGCTGCCCAAGAGTCTAAAGAGAAAATGCTGCTCTGTCAGTCAAACGCATCTATTAAAATAAGCTGGAAACGTTCAGATAAGGACTTAAAACTTCGAGAATACCTATATGTGCTGCCGTGGAGGTCAATTCCTCCAGGCAGAGCTGGTTTTCCTGGGCCAGGCTAACCACAGGGGCAATTTCTTCCCCCTGTCACATAATGAATCTCTCACTGGTGTCCCCAGCGCTTCAACCTATGGACCTGGTGTCGAGAGCACCACAGTCCTATGCTGTACAGTACTTCAGATACATCATTGAGACCAACGTACTGCAGCTTTTCTAAGCCTTGGGTAAGTTGGCGGATTATCACCCACTCTCTGTGTCTGTTCATGTTTGCACCTGTATGCGTAAATACTTTATTTACCATGCTACTTTTGCTATTTCCTGATTTCTTTTAGTGCTTCTGCAGATATGAGTAACTTTCAGGGCTCACAAAGTTTGCAGGCCCAACCTGTTCATTGCTTTATATATTGCCTTCAAATTTAAAGTGCAGAAGCAAACAAGTAAGTCCAGACTTCTGAAAGTTGTGATATGCCCTTCCTTGGCTTCTCTTGGGCCTCTCTATTTTCTGCTTCAGAGAAGATGACATAGTCTATAAATCTCTGCCTTAGCTTCTGCTTTGGTAAATAAACACTGCTCAGATTTATGTTTTCCTTCTTGAGGAAAAGCAAAGCAATGGTACACGTAGCAAATGGAACAGAAAACTGCATTTTATCTAGCAAGTTTCAAATGTAACTGACTTAAGTTTTGGCTCAACTACAACAATCAGTGATCCGTCCTCTTAGGAAATAACCACAGTTTTGTACCTACTTTGTGTTACGTTGAGGCAATCTAAGACGAGCTTTGCCCAATAGTTTAGCAAAAGATCACACTCATGATTAGCATGATACTTGTTACATATATGAAACACGACAATGTTTTGACCTCTTTTTATGTAAACTCATCTCTGCTTCTATAAAAATATGAAGGCGCATTAGCCCTTACAGGAGAAATACTAAGAGACGTGTGCTGAACTTTGCCGATGTTTGGGTTTTATTATTTTACCAACGCTCAGGCTAAACCCTTTGCTTGCACACCTGACTGAGACAAGGGGGGCACAAAATCACAAAATGAAATACAAAAACCTTTAGAATCAATTTTAAGTAATGTTAAATTTGATGGCTTTGTAACAGTAGCAATGGAAAATCACTGAGGTGCATTATAGACAGAGAAAAAATAGAGAGTACATCTAGAGAGCATACTGAGAATTCTTGTATAAGATGAACTGTTGCAGTTTTAGGCCTTTATGACCTTAGTATAAAATGAGTGTAAGAAAAACGGGCTAGAAGAACAGGACGTAAGGATAAGGAGCATCTGGAATGGCAGGGGTCCAGGATGGGCTGCAGTTAAACTGATAAGTAGAAGGACAGGATGGTTGTTATGTCTATGGTGTTAACGAACCAATTAAGCTGGTATAAGCATCTACTGCACGTGCTTCGAAGGCTGCCAGAAGTGATGAAGACTGTCGGAAGAAGTAAACGACCCTCAGAGACCACCACCACATTTTTGTACACATGTGGGGAACTTTCTGGAAAATGATGTAATCCATACGTAGCCTCATGAATATGTGCGTATGCCCAGCAGCTGTGTAAGGACGGCTTGTGTAACCATACGGTGATGCATGTTAGGAGCAGCTATCTATCCCCTGTGTCTCCCAGCGCCGCAATAAAGAATATCTCCTTGTCAAGTTGAAACCTTTGTTGGAGAGTTTGTTCCTGGGGTTTCCCCCAAATCATGACACTACTAATTATTTTTGAAAGTGAAACAATTTATCCTAGAATAGAGATCTCTGATTTGCCTAAGCACACGGTTTTCACACATTGTGCCTCTAAGCCCTTCACTTGTGCTAGCAGTCACTTGTTATAAGCAAAGTTAAATATTTATCTTTGGGAGTATAAATTGTGGCACTGGTTTCCATCCAGAACTGTGCTATCTTAAAACTAATATCTGAGAAAAGTATTCTCTGGGGAGGGCGATGTCACACCCTTGCCTAATAAGCACATTCGAGAAGTGTGATTTCAGCCATGCACAGCAATGGAATTAGAAGTTTACAAACATCCCCTGTCATACTGAGAATATCAACACTGAGCTCCTGGTAAAATGTTCCTGTTTCTAAGCTAGATGTGACCGAGAGCTCTGAGTTTCTACTCTAGCTGCTTACGAGAAGAGGAGAGAAGAGTACCTGTTGCAGAGTTTGGTACACCTATTTTCATGACATGTCTTGTTGGCTCTGAAGCTTACAGGTGAGTTTAGTTGAAACCTCTGGGCTGAGTACACCACAGTAAAGTAAGGATAAAGCGAGTTAAAGAGCTTTGGGAGCTCACTGCTCTCTCTTCTTTACAATTCACCAACATGTAAAGACAGAAGAAACTGAAGGACTGGGGATGCTGAAGTCACTGGCCCAAGGTTGCAGCTTATCTTGCCACCTTGTCAAAGCAGCCAACCTCAACTTTCTCACTTTCTCTGGAAGCCACAGAGCAATCAGCCCCCCAGGGCACCTCAGTAATTGCCTGCATGGTCATGGTAAGGATCAGAAGAAGAGAGATGATCAAAAAGCTCACAGCTCTCAGTGCATAATCACACCAATTATGGAAAGGAAAATACAAGAGTTTTAGGATCAGACACCCTAAAATGACAAGCAATTTTATTCAGTCACAAAGGTCATTCATGCAACAAGCAGCTCACCTCCTTACTTCAGCCCCCGACTGTTTGCTACTTCAGACCTATCAAATGGGTTTACACATCATGATCTCCACACTGAGCTTCCAGCCAGATCTCTAGGTGTTTTCCCTAATACTGTAGAATGGGTTATCTGAAATATAAGCCTTATTTAGCAAGAACTGGCAACTATACTGACACTGTGTTTCTACAGCAGTCTGAAAACTACTTTTGAACAGGACCACAGATCTGGGGACTCCAGATAGACTCATAACCTCATACATCATCCAAAAAAGCAATTCAGTTACCAACATGAAAGACATTTCAGCGGACTCTACTGGCGCAGAGTGTTTTTTCTTGCTGAGCTTTACATCTTTTGAGTGATCGAAAAGCACTAAGCAAGGTCTCACAGTGATTAACAATGGTCTGAAGAATAAGGTTTCAGCTACAAAACTTGGTAATACACTGCCACTTAACTCTGGTGGGAGTTCCCAAACTGGCTGTGAATATGCCAGGAGGACACAACAGCAGAACACTGCAGTACAGAGACCTCAGACTATTTACAGGAATGCATGGCTTGACAAAAAGCTAAATTTTAAGAAATAAGGCTGTCATGGCTGAGAAACGAAATATGGAGAGAGGCCATCTATTGAGATGATCTACTCTATGGGCATTAGGATTGCAAACCAGAAGCTGAGAAAAACCCCCATGAATCAGGAGACCCAAGAAGAGCTGCAGATTTCTGCCTGCACACAGGCATGCCCTAAGCACATGCATAGCAAGAGAACATCACGGATGAAGCAAAAAAGGTGTGACACTGCAGTAGGTCACCTGGGGATTCCCGGGCAGGGATTCCCCACTTCTTGTAAGAAATAACAAATCTCTGTCTCACTTGCTTTGACTTTTTTTCCTTTTCTTCTTCTTCTTTTTTTTTTTTTTTTTTTAATTTGCCCAGAATAAGTAAGCCTCTTGTTTGCTTTCTCTAGGAGAGATTTCTCTCCTCAAGTAAGAACTGATGACAGAGATTGCTGGAATTGTCCTTTCATTCTGAACAGGCTAAGAAATGCTAATTTCTCTCAACTATTGCATACAGCTGGTGTGTGATAATTCTGTTACACAGACAAACTGCTGCTATCAAAGATCAGAGAAATGAAGAACACACTTATCCAGCTGCTGTCTCAGGGAGGGCTTGTAAAGGAAGCCTTGTGTGTATTTTGGCAGTGCTTTATCTGTGCCACCAAGCCTCCAGCTGCCAAGGTCCGAGCTGTTTAACAGGCATGCCTGTGTTTGGACAAAAAACCTGGGTGTATTCAGGGACTAAACATAACCTCATTCAATAAACCTGGCTGGTGAGCCTGCCACGGCAGTGCCACTGAACAGCATGTTCCCAGTATGTGCCTCCATGAATTCAGTGTGTCACAGCCGCTTTGTCTGCCCAGTTTTGAATTGCACAGTTTCATCTTCTCCAGCTGTAGATCATGTTGCTTAATTAATCTTCATTAAGTGTTGCGGGCACCACTTGAGCTCAGTTATCTTTTTATTTAATTACAGTAACATACCATATAATGTTTGCTGTTTGATGGGATGTTTTGCACAATAGTTTAATCCAGAAACTGAAAGAATTAATTAGGTCTTAGAATAGGCCTCTAAACAGGTGGCCAAGTAAACTGCACGTTTGTCACAAATGCCTGGACTCATTAGTCATCATAGTCTATTGCTGATACTACACACACAGAATCAGAAACACGTTGCCCAACTCCGTGGCTCTCAGATCTCTGTAGGCCCTTCTGAAGTAGGCATCAGACTAATGTTAAACAGAGATATCTGGTGTTTGTCAGCTGGAAGGCTTGGCCACTGCCCAGGAGTGTTGACAGTTTCACTCTTGTGCCATAAACACGTACTTCCTGTGAACTGGCTCCTCTCTGTATCCCCAGCTATGGTCTATGGTCTGAGGCATCTCTCAGAAGGGACTTACTGCCCAGAGAAATCAGGCACACAGGACCACTGCTCCTGGAGAATCTTCTCAGTGTTTGCAACGGCTTCATGGCAAACAGGACACTTCCTTCCCTACCACCTGCCTGTGCATCTTTAGAGGGCTGTACTAGTTTGTTTCCTCCACAAAGCCCAGAGCTCCTGGCCTCCTCTTTTTCCTTGCCAAAAAGAAGCAGGGTCAGCAAAAAAATGAACATTACAGCAAAACACTTGCAGCAAGGACAAAGCTGAGCAAAGGCAGGGGACTCTTTGGAGAAGGCTGTAGCCCCTGAGCTCCTGGGGCAGCACGGCCATGACACTGCTGTTCTGCTGGGCTCTGTGCTGCTCATCAGTGTGATTTGTAGGATCCTTTGTTGTCATGGTTTTCTCACTTTGCTGCATACGGCTGTTATTCCTTCAGCAATACAAATGAAGGGAAATACAATGTGGGCTGCACTGGCAGCAAGGTGAGGTACTCACCCTTGAAGATTAAAATGAGCACTTTCTCTCCCCCCACTCACCAACCCACCCAGACATATACAGTCAGTCAAACACACTTTGCCATAAAAATACAATACTTGCAAAAGAAAAAAACATGCAGAGCCTGACTGGTTTTCTATCAAAATTTCCACCAACTTTCTGCTGCTTCTCGAACTGAGCAGGGAAGGTTGGAAGCACCAGCAATCTCTCCACGCGCAGGACACCTGGGTTTTGCAGGTTGGGAGGCGGATGAGAACGTGATGATCTTTTGACACTCAAAAATAATATTGGGGATGAACTGCTCTAAAGCAGCACGCAGCTTTCATTCATACTTCAGGAATCAGCTTCATCCAAATGGGGAGAAAATCCAGCTGGCCCAAAGCCCCTACAAGCTTAAATGCTGGTTTTCCGGTACATATGGCAGTACCATTCAAAGAGCTATGACAATGATACTGTTTATAGCTCTGAAAATGGCGCTGCCATCTGCACCATGGTGCAGCAGCTCTTGTCCCCAGGACGTGACTCTGCAGGAGGACCCTGCTCTTCTACATGCTCAAATGTCCTGCTAAGCACAGTGCAAATCGCAGGCTGTTAGTTGAAATAAATGAGAATGGAGACAGGATTTTGGTTGAGAAATCACTGCAGTCTTAAGGAAAAGCATGCTTGAAGTTCCTGTTGTGGTTGTCTGGAGGGAAAGACAAGGAGATGCTGGCTGCACGGTCTTCTGCTGCTGTTGCGACAGTTGGCAGTCGGGGAAGCACCGGCCCCCAGCATGCTGTTCCCTCCAAATGCTAAGGAGGCTGTTGCAGTGGTGCAAATGGAATATAGTGACACAAGACCATGTGCACACTCATATACATGTGTGCCAGTTTCCTCTTTTATCCTGTGCTTTAACAGGAGAAAAAGGGAAAGCCTTCTTCTCTCTCCTGATTCCCCCCCCCTAAACTTGTTCTTTCCTTCACTTTTGATTAAAGACAAGGTGTTGCAGTGGAAGAACACTGCACTCCCCTCCTGGTCTAGTTAATAAATGATACACAACATCAGACATTAATTTCTCCTGGAGAACAGGCACGTGGCATTCGCAGGGCATGATGCACACACTGCACCTACTTAGCAAGTTGCCAGATACCCACTTTCCAATTAATTCCAGTGTGCTGCTTGCAATGAAGCATTGATCTTTGTTATTGCCCTTTCCAGCCAGAAGTCAGATCTAGGCTGGGTATTTCCAGCTGCTCTTTGAGAGCAGTCTTCAAAATCAACAGATTTACACTGAAAAATTGTGCAGCCCCTCATTGGTGCTGCTGAAACATCTTTCCAAGACCACTGTCCTATGACTGCAGCCATAACTCCTATCAGAGATTATCCTTATTACACTAACTCATTGTTGAGGTAGGCATAAAGAGAAAACTGAGCTTCTCCTTCTCTTTGGCAGTGCCTTGCAGTCTCCAAGGGTAATTGTGGAAAAGTTCTGTGTCACAAGTTGAAAATACTTTTTCTCATGTCTGAAGCATTTGAATCAGCTGCATTCCTATGAGGGGCACTGACAGCTTTCCTCTCTGTGCTTTCAAGCCTCATAAAAACCCCAGCAGGATCTCAAATAACTTTTCTGCAGCCTCACTGAGTATCCCATCAATAACAACTGTGATGAAATCCACTGGGGGACATAAACAAGGACAAAAAGAGAAGCAGAACAACAAGAAGCAGTTTTATCATCCCAGCTCTGCCTCCAGCCCATCCTAAATTGGTCCAGAGCTGACATAACCTGTGGAGGTGACAGTGGCTCATGGGGATGGCCAGAAGACCACTGCCACGCTCTCAGTAGTTGCTTGCTCTCTCTAAGCTCTGCATCCTCATCTACACAGAGCATCCCTACCATGTACTATTTTTGCCTTCAGTTTAACAATTAGGGATGGTATCACAAGTAATTCAGGGATTTAAAGTGAGGTTAATGCAAGGGCTAAAACAGCATTTAGAGAGTTGAGTTAAAGAAATACAAACAACTTAATTTTCTATTCACATTATAATAGAAAGGGTTCTAAAGGACAACACAGTCTCAGAGAAAACATCTGTATAGTTTTGAGCATGTATTTTCTGAGTTTTAGTTTGATTTTAAAGACAAGACTTGCCGATGCTTTGAATTTACTGGGCCCATGAAGGGAATGCATTACACAAGGTGCTGCTTGGTTTATGAAATCATTGTTCAAAAGCACAGTCAATCCTCTGTTTTGAATACAATTTTGAGGAGCTATGGATTGCTTTCTGTAGTATTTCAGGAAATGCATGCTGTGAAAGCTTTGTAAATAACTGTTTAAGGGAGCAGGAATGTAGGAGCGTGTTTTTGTGTTTCACTGGCTCTGTAAGTAATCATGGAAGCTCAGCAATGGCTTAATGAATCTGTTGGAAGACTTCTCCCTTTGTGAGACCCTGTGGGGATCCATTTGGGGACCCCACAAATGTAGCATCCTCCCAAAGTGACATTTTTTTAGCAGCAATTACTTGTACCAAAACACTGTAGTGCAGGTTCATTCTGCCCCGATGCTCCAGCTCTGCTGTGACTCACAAAGTGAACCTCTCATTATCTTTCACCAGTGACACTCAGGCAGAGTCACCCACCTCCTTAACAAAAGAAATAGAGTAATCCACATTAAACGGGGAGGCAGCCCCAACCAAAGTACTGCTCTTAACTAGCTCTATCATTACAGCCTGCCAGGGCTTATCATTTCATCACAATTTCATGTTTCGGAACAGCTAAATTGACTTCCCAATGAATTATATGGTTCAGAGATTGCCTTGGCAGCCTGTATGGCTTTTTTTTTTGCAGACCCTAATCAAAGTAGTAGTGACTTTAAAGACTGTGACAAATAAGAACTGGCCTTAGCAGCATCAAATTGTGAAATACAGCTCCGCACATCTCACAACCAGGATAGCAGGAGTCCATCCCGTAAAGGAGCCCGCCATGCCATGGGGTCAGATCCCTGGTCACTGCTAGTTATGGACAGCAGTGTAAGAGACACTGGGCTGTGCTGATCTAGGATGAGCTGCCTCTGGCCATGGCAGCAGGGTTGGAACTAGATGATCTTAAGGTCCTTTCCAACTCTAAATATTCTATGATTCACGCAAGTGTGAACTAGCTTGTGCCAGGGGCATTTGGTGTTTTGTCTTTGCTCCTTTCTGAAACTGAGCTACTCTCACTGTTGCCTTGAGCTGGAGAAAGGTATTTTTCACTTCAACCAGGAAAGTGCAAAACCCTACCAGACCAGATTGGTACGGTTCTGTAACTGTTTAGCATTGACACAATTGACTATACTGTGGAAAATCAAGATTATTTTTGTCTCTGTGATGAGCAGAGCAAGTGGAGAGATGTTATGTTCAAGTGGTAGGGGGGTCATAGGATTTGGCAGCACCTCAGTTAGCTTGGACTGCTCCAGAGAGTTAATTATCTCACCATAAAGCAAGTTAGCAGCACACAGAGCTGGAGAATGTAGATCAACACTTTCTTGAACCCTTCAGTGGAGGTATTTGGGAGAACTGCAGTCAAGATGGATTACAATTAAGTGATGGACATGTCCAGCAGTGTTTGTGTAGGGATAAGAGCATCTGGCCATATGATGGGAAAGGGCAGTGGAGAAATTGCTGGAGGGAGGAAAGCAGACACAAAAACAAAAGGACACTTCACAAACACCTGACATACAGAACTGAGGGAGTAACAGACCCGTTAGACGTCTATGTCTGAGATTTAGACCTTTGAACACTGTGCTCAACCCCATCTAGTTATGAAGGCTCAGCACAGTTTTTTAGATCCCTAAATGCAAAGAATACAGAAGAGTCAAGAACCTGCTTCAGGCAAAAACTGCAGGAGCCTCCTAACCTAAGTCTGAGTGAGTCTCAGCTTTCCAGCTGCATCCCATCGCTCACACAGGCTGGCACTGGTGACAGCAACTCAGTGAGCAAAACCAGATTTGGAGTTCAGCCTTCATGTCATTTTATCCCAGAGAGAGTAAGACTTGTTTCTTGCCCACCACCTCCAGACTTGTCACTGGTTTTTGCATACCAATTCCTGCTTGCATTTTCTGTGGAGTTTCTTCCATTCTGCACAAGTATATTTATGTATGCATGCAGTACAGGATGACTTTTTAACTTCTGTGGCTAATGCCCCTGCTTAGGAAAAGGAAGGTGATGTGAGTGCCATCTTCCAAGCCAATAACTGCTTAAATACAGCAATATCAAGCAGCACATCAGCATCTGAGAACCAGGGCTACTTGCCCTCTGCATCCCTTTCCAAAGAAACATCTCAGAGGAATGTGACCAGCAGAACGAGGGCTTCTTTCACCCCACCTCACTGTTGTTGCCCTGTGAGCCAGCGCAGTTTATGTCCCCCATGAAGCTTTCCAGGTGACATGACATGATGAAAGTGTCTTGTGGCCTGAGACTGCGTTTGCACTCTGTGCACGCCTATGAACAGACATGCAAAAATGAGTTGAAGACAGACAGCTGCTCCTGGACAGTTGGCTTGTGTAAAGGGGAAACTTGCAAAATTACAGTCTCCACTGGGAGTGCTCATAGGCAATGGAGTTCTCCTTGAACTGAGACAGTGCTTGTTTATGGTGTTCTTCAATGCTGTAGAACAGTGTCTTTTCATAGCTGGAATGTGGCAGCAGGGTGCTCGTATGCAGAGCCTGTCCAGGGGAGGGTAACCAGGGACAGCAGGGAAATAGGTAGGGCAGCAGGAAGCTTAATGAGCCTCATGAGCATCAAGTGCCCCCCTGGAGAGGAGGAAATAAAAGAGCAAAGGTGGGAGAGCAGCAATGCTGGGTGCTGCAGTGGGTGCAGTGATTAAAGGACCTCTGTTAGTGCTTGCTTGTCCTGGAGTTCATCAAAAAGGTGAGGGAAAGATATGAAAGATACTATGAGAAGGAGTGATAGCTGTGCTAATCCTGCTCTCATTGACAGTTATTTCAGCTGAGGGAATCTTTGTGGGTTGGGAGTTATGAGGTTTGTAGCTGGGCTTTTCCAAGTGCTTCCCTTTGTCTTTCCTCTCTCCCAGGTGAGACAGGGTGCTCTGTCTCCTCTCTGCCTGCCTAGCTGTATTTGGCTGTGGGGCTGGGGAAGGATCTGAATATTGCTGAAAACGGGAGCCACTGTCATAGCCTTTGAGGCGCAGGAACTGAATTCACAGGGGATGAAATAGTGTGGAGTGATGCTGGCAATCATTGCAGGGAGACTGATCTCCACGCTCCGGACACTGCAAAGGGTGAGAAGCCCTCTCCTTTAAGGAGCTTCATGGATGCTTTTGGACCTGTAGAGTAAATCCAACTGGTTCTGAAACACCCCAAAGTCTTCTCCTAATCCTCCAAGGTTCAATGATGGCCAGCAACTGGGGGATGATGGAGCTTACTGAGTTTTTTCTTTTCTCTATGAAGTGCTCAGTGTTCGCTTCTTCTTCAGCCAGGGATGCTGCCTCTGTGCTTGAGGTCCCTACTTAGAATCATAGAATAGTTAGGGTTGGAAAGGACCTTAGGATCATCCAGTTCCAACCCTTCTGTCATGGGCAATGATACCTCCCACTAAACCATGGCACCCATGTCCAACCTGGCCTCGAACACCGCCAGCGATAGAGCATTCACAACTTCCCTGGGCAACCCATTCCAGTGCCTCACCACCCTCACAGTAAAGANNNNTCTGGACTTGTTCCAACAGTTCCATGTCCTTTTTATGTTGAGGACACCAGAACTGCACACAGTACTCCAAGTGAGGAAAGTGAGTACTTCATGTTAGCCTACTTTAAATCAGCAACTTATGCAGCTTCCACTGCATTCAAAAAGGCATTTTGGCAACCCTTTGTGGCTGAGGAATGTCCTTTATTTCTTACAGCCTTTGAAAGGATGGTGCCAGTTCTCCATCACTGATTGGGAGTTCTGCAGTGCAAAACTTCAAAAGCAGGTTGAGCACCAACACACAGAGCAGATTGCAGCCTGATGATAGCTCTGACTCCACATATGCTGTGTCCTACCCAGGGAACCTGGCTACAGAAAGTTACAGATGGCAGAAACAGAAACTGTGTTCTCCTCTTTGAACTCTGCTGTCTTAAAGCAGCTGTTGAAATCTGCTGCCTCTCTTCAATGTCTGAGTGTCCTAATGAGGAATAAACAAAAGCATTGAAGGGAAAAAGGAGAGAAACCACCTGCCTGCCACAGATCTGCTGGGGTAACGAGCTTCTGCAGGTTCTGAGAGGTATAATCTCTTCAGGTCTGGATGCAGAGAGCATGGTCTGGAGAGCAGGCGGAGGGATTGGTAACACTGAGATGCTGGAGCATCTGTGGGTGTATGACACTGAATAGCCAGATGCACTCTTGTGTCTGTTGATGGTCAAGTATCAGTTCTTGTGACTTTCAATCCCAAGGTAGGAAGATTGCCATTGCAATCACCAGGATTTTCTTGGTCCTAAAATGAGCTCTGCTCTTTTCCCCTATCCTCTTTCCAGAAACTTCTTGAGCAGGAAGCCAATTTCACTTATTCGCTTTTTCTTTTTCATGTTGAGCTAATTGGAGCTGTGTGTCTGGAACTGCCTGGTCCCTGGAGCATTCCCGTATTGCTTGTCCCACCATGGGAGGAACTCAGCTGGAACCCTGCACACCATCTGGTAGAAGAGGACGCTTCAGAGCTGTCAGAAGGTTTAATGGACTTAAGACAGGTACTGGAGTTTTCTACATTGCTATAAGAACCTTTCATGGTTGTGTCTAAACTCTAGGAATTACTAGAAGTCCTGTTTCCTTCATGCACAGCCTGGTCAAGCCAAGGGCCACAGAAAGCAACTGTGTTCTGGTATGTGGTGTCATGCAGCCCTAATGTGAAATTAATCCCAGCTGGTTACTGCCCTCTATATCTTGTTCTATGCCTTTGTGTGGTACCTACTGGTGAGACTCTGCGCTATTATAGAACAGCTCTCTGATTGTGATCAACCATCACCAAAAGACAGCCAGCACTCCTGCTGCATGTTATCTGCAGCATCCTGCAGCCAGGAGCCCACCCTGAATGTCCTGGGGTGAAACATTGCCCTTCAGCTGAGGTTTCTGCCTCTGCTACACAAATTTTAAGTTGTACATCAAATGACCCTTTCCATTGTGGTACAATAAATACAGGACAGACACACGCACAGAGCTGCAGTAATAAAAGAAAGGACTTACAGAGCATGTTCATGGTTAGACAGGAGCTGGTCTACTGCAGAAGAGCAGGAGGAGCTTGGAGACAGAGGAACAGCCACTTTTAGTGCAGAAAAGAGGAAAGACGGGCAGTGAGGTAGTAAGGAGAGAAAGTAAAAAGCACAGATAGTTAATAGGAAAATGCTTTCCAGCCAGCACAACATTAAACACAAAGAAGTTATATTCCAATGGTGTCAAAGTCAGAGCTACAATGCAAGACTCCCACTAAAGCAGGGACACTGATTTTTACACTAGTGATAGCAATTGGGTTAGAATTGTGTGAGCCACCAGGTAGGGTCCTTCTTTATGAAATACTTTGTGAATCCTTCAGCTTTTCAAGAATGCCCTTTTCCTGTCTCAGATAGGATTTTGGAATTTAGACAGGAATTCTCTGCTGAGCACGCTTTCTGAAAGCTCTCCAGTATTGCTCTAGGGAGGGATTTGATAGCTGCATATTGTCTTCCTCCTGTTAATTTCATGAGTACCAGCAAGATCACTTGGCCTTTTTGAGGAGTCTCTCTTGATGAAGCCACCTGTATCTCTTAAACTGTAGTCTAGGGAGTAGTGACTATGTCCCTTAACTTCTACCCATGATAACTGACATGCTCACTGGTAAGAAATATGATTCATGGAGGCAATGTGGACCCTGGCTGGTGATCCTTGAGCCTTTTGGCTGCTCCAGTATGCTGGAAATGTCTGTCTGCTTTTTCAAGTCTGGATGGGGGAGTAATAGTCGAGCTCCCTGATTTTGTCAGACTGCAGTGCAGGAATACAGCAGTTACTATTTAGTTTCAGTAAAGGTGTAACTGTACCTGGCTGCTAGCCAGGACCTGGTGTTAGCTTTAAAAATACACTGCTGTGGGCTGTGAACAAGGTACTGCTGGTCTCTCACCAGCCTTCTGAAGTGTAAAGGAGAATTATCAGTGCCTCTTCGTGCACTCAACAGCTCAATCTCCTGTCCTAGTCTGCATTTTATTCCTGACTGGCTGACACGAGCCTGATAAACTGCAAATGGAGAAGAAGAATTCTTTATATAAACAGCAGCAATTCAATGCAGAAAAGGAGAGCTGCTTAGTCCTTTCTATAAATGGAGATTACCTTGGGTTTCAGTGGGGTTTTTTTTCCCATTGATAAGAAGCCTGGAGGTTTACAAGCACATATTGGTCCCTTTTGTAGATACTGAAATGGCTGTTCTCTTCACCTGGGCTACCCCAGGGATGAAAAGAACCCTACTGTCTGTGTATAGCACAGGACCTTGCTAGATGTTTCAACCAGTTGTATCCTTGGGGGTATCTTTCATTTCTTAAGATACAAGTAAAACAAAAGTCATGTTGCAATTGAGAATTTTCTCTCTTAAATAACTGCCCTCACTGTTAGAAATTTGTGCCTTATTTTCAATACAAATGTTCCAGTTTTAGCTTTCAGCCACCAGATCCTCTTTTCACTGCCTTCTACACTAAAGGTTGTCCTCTGGAAGCTTTGGTTAAAGACCAGCTTGCCCTTTAGGCACCAAAGAAGAGATCATCTGTGACTTTCTTGCTGTAAGGCAGGCTTTCAAATAATATTTCAGCTACTTTGTGCTTTGTTCCCCCTGAGTTTTCTTACTGTTTTGTCCCTGTTCCTGATCTGGGCACATCAGAACAGCCTACATCACAGCCTGTGACCGCAGCACCTTAAAACAAAGAGGTCACTTCTTTATTTCTACTTGATATTCCTTTCATTTCTTCATTCACGGACAGAATTCACGGACACTGCCCTCCTGACCCACGGGGGTGCTGAGCTGCTGGATTTGTGTTCAGCTGCCGGTCCTTGCTTACATAAAAGCCCCATCCTCTGCTGACCAGTCCCTTCCCCTGATAGACCCCCCCCACTCCCAAACAGTTCACAGGGATCAGAAAAAGGCACTCTGATCCCCTAACACCTGGCCAAAAAGGGAGTTTGGGGGAATTAAAAGGAGCAGGTAGCTGCAATCTAGCTGCAGTGGAATGAAGGCTACCTGTTTGCCTTTCCAGCCTTAGGGTATCATCTCCACTCATATACCCAGGGCATTACAGGTACACTTCCAATAACCTGAGCAGAAAGTCATGAGATGATGAGAGCTTTATCCCATACTTATTTTTGTACTTGAAGGCATACACGCATTTTGCAGATCACAAGGACCTTACTGCCTCCAAAACGCTCAGACCCTGGTCTGTCCTGGAAGCTAAAGGGAGAAGCACTGTTGAAAATCAAAACACTTTCGTTGAGTCTGGGGTACTCTGAAATATTTGCTTGTAAATCTGTGTGCGTGTGTGTGTGCACCCACTGACTTCAATCATGATGTATTCTTCTGGAGCTGTCCTACCTCATGTGCACGGCAGACCACAATGCTCAACCATTCATTAAGCTGACCATAAGAAGCTCAAGGTAAACATACAAATTTTTACTGTCAAATGTTCCAAGGCAACCCATGCGACTCCATGCATATGGGAAGAGAGATTTCTAAGGAAATTAATTTAGCCTCAGTTTATTTTAAAGGATTTTTATGGGCTTGTTTCAATATTTATTAAGGAGAAAGATTCTTTCAAAAACAGAGAAAGAAATGGTGTGTAACGGAAGTGCATAATTCTCTAAGTTTTGAGCTGTTGTTTTTATGGACTCTTGCATCTTGTTTTCTTCGCTTCCATAGGATCACAGATGTTGAACGGGGCTCTGCGTAACGAGGGAGCTCCAGGGATGCTGAGGTGCTGCAGAAGGTGCATCTTCTTGCTGGGGAGGTGGATGTGATGCTCTTGCTGAGATGGAGATGAGCAAATGACCCCATATTCTCTGCTGACGGTGCTGCCATTGCCAGGTGCTGTGCTGTCGATGGTAAGAAACTGAGCTCTTTGAAGATCTCATGGTAACACTTCTTGAAGTGTCTTTCCTAATTGCTTTCCTGCCTCTGAAGTAGTTGCTTTGTTCAGTTCTTGTCTCAAATACTGTATCATAGTGTTATAAAGTGCTTTTATTGCTAATAAATACTAACTACAGTGCTACAAAAACTTGTCAAAAAAAGCACCTAGGGCATGAATCACACTGAATATATTACATGTGCTTTTGATACCTTAATGTAAACCATTACTGGTTTTTTGCACTACCAGGCTGATGACAGATTAATGAATGATAAAATTATTCATACATAATATTAACATAAGATACAACTGTCTTCTTGGTTTGTCTTTTCTTAGGTGCAAGTACTTGAGTTTGGCTGCTTGGCTAAGTTTTCTGTAGCAAATGCTACGTTCCAGTCCTTCCAAAGTGACAAATTCATGCTGTGTTTCCATCATTTCTTAAAAAACCCAAAGCATATTACCAGGGTTTGCACTTAAAACAGCTGTTACATGTCTTTTCAGAGGTGGCTTCTCTTCAGTGGCAGAAAAATCATGGCCAAGACTCAGACCGTTGGAGACTTTGAGGCTAAAGGGATTTCAATACTTTATTTTGAGAGAGGAAAGGACTTCAGTGCAGTGTAGTGCTCCTATGAGGATGTCACGTTATATGATGTGTGACATAACACAAAGGCAAAGCACAAAAATGGAATAAAAATGTGATGGGATGTAAGGAGATGTGAATTAATGTTTTGGCTTTTTCCATTCAGACAAATAGATATGCATGAAGATAAGCTAAATTTAGTCTAACATTATATATGTGTTGGATGATCTGGAAGGCAGTCCAGAAAGCTTTACCCTGTACAGTGGTGTTTCCCAAGCTATATTGGCCTGCGTTATTCCAGGGCAAGATGTAAGCTGATGCCCTTGCAAATGCTGTACCAATGTTTGGCTGATACTATGGACTGCCTCAATACCTGCCTGTTTTCAGGTACAGGCAAGCTAATGCTTGGTTAGCGACTGTGATGGGTCAGTGGACCTTTGCAATACTGAATTCTCCTCTTATTGAATGAACTCACTAACAAAGCCTCTTAATAGCTTCAAAAGAGTCAACAACCGACTGAAAGAGCATCTTTCTGAACTAGAACTAAGTTAAGGATCTTGAAAGCGAACACATCCAGCTGCACTTTGATTCACAGTAGATGTAGCAGCATTTGCAGGTGCTTCAGCTGCTGTTATAAACCTCAGAGTGCACTCCCACAGCACTGGTGTATTTAATGCTGTTACTTAAGGAGGCTGCTGCAGGCAGTGACGGCTGCTCCAAAAACATCTAAAAAATACTGGCTTATACCTGACATTCTTCAAGGGTAACAGATAGCTCTTTATAGATAAAACTAAATGCTCTTTACTACGATGTGTCTCTTTAGTTACTGAAGTACTGTGCTGTGTTTGATGGGCTTATGGAATAGCACAAATCAACAGCTTAATTAACATCCCTTTCTGTTAAGTCTGCAAGAGCAACTCTTCAAAGACTGTTAGTGACAGTGACACTTAACAAGCATCAGTCAGAATCAACATGCACCCTTGAGGGACATGAGTGACTTTGAAACTACCGGCTCAGTCACTGCCAAGAAAGGTTTAACAAAGCAACATGGTTATTTTGATTTGTGTGCAGGAAAACAGCACCAAAGAAAAGGAAGAAAGCAGGATGGACCCCAGCAGTGTCCCTCCTTTGCAGCACAGTACAGTTCAAGCAGTTTAGCTATATCCTAAGGATTACTCTGTTGTGCAAAACTCATTTCAAAGCCAGTGCCTGTACTGTGTTTGTGTTTTCTGGAATTAAATTTAAAGTCCAGCTGAAGACTCCGTGGTAGGAGTCCCTGACTCTGATGTATGTGGAAGCACACAAAACTAAACTGAGCTGCTGCTAGAGCTAACACATCTTGCTCGCCTGGTGAAAGAGAAAGAAGAAAAATGCTGGTGAGTCTATCTAATAGTTAACTCCTCAGTCTAACAGGATAAACTTCAATTCTGCAGGAAAAAGGGAAAACTGTTGGGAGTATTCTCAAAAGTCCTCACGTTTTCTGCAGTGAAATTATGAGACTGAGCAATTTCATCCAGCTCTGCATCCAACAGTGCCGGAGCCATTTCTGCTCTAGGGTCAGAATGCCTCTGTACTTGGAGTCAATTTATAAACACTTTTCATAAGAAATGCTGAAGCACAGTTAATCCAAGTATATGACATCTGGGGAGGAAGTAGCCTGCCTCTTTATGACCAGATGTTTACATGTTATCGCTCCCTCAGAATGATCTTTCAGACAAAAAAAAATGCATGTTTCTTGACAGAGTGTGATGGCTGAGTCCCACTGTGGATTTATCAGTTGCCATTGACATCACGGATACCAGCAGAGACCTCTTAAGCTTCCAGAAGATGATATTTCCTCTAATCTAAACAAATCAGTCCACCCTTAAACTTCTTTGCTGGTGGTCTGGAGCCCCGCAGCAGATTCCTGCCAGGGCACAGTTACAACCTCCCAGCATTGCTCAGGAAGATCCTGAGCTTTTAATGTAAAGCAGCCTCTCATAATGTCCTTCAAACACACTTTAAGCTGGAAACTATTATCCTGGTGATAACACAAACGTGTTCCTGCTCACCTGCTGCCTCTGGTCTGTAAGAAGTTAAATTCTCTACAGAATAGCAGACATTACTAGAAAAGTTCATTCTAGCTGCGCAGAGATTACAGCCAGTCTTTCCTTATTCTGGTATCTCAGAGTGCAGCGTTCAAGGTACAGCCTCACCAGCACTGAGTACAGGGGGATGATCACTTCTCCTGTCCTGCTGGACACAGGTTAAATCCAAATATGGATTTATAGATAGAGGGTGGTTAACTTGCTTTTTATTAACTACTTATGTAGACTTCGGGTATAAGATGCCATGAATATAGACATCAAGAGACAGGAATTTTTAGTAAATTAGTTAACTGGAGGTAGCAGGAGAAATTAAAGAAAGATTTATTTTTAGAGAAGAAACCAAACTTAAAAAAACACCTAATAGTGAGAGCTATTAGAAATCATGGAAGTGTTCCCTGCAAAGGGTGAGGAATATGCTTTGTCTCTGGAAATTTGAAAACAGACTTGGAACTCTGGCATGTGTCAGTCACAGATTCCCCCAGCCAGGAGTTATTAATCTTGCATGCTAAAATATGACTACTTTTCTGATTACAATGCCTGCAAAATACAAAGGCTCATAGTGAAACAGTATTCAGATTTCAGATGACTTGACATCAGTAGTAAGAAAATACATCCACATTTATCCCTACCATGTAAGAAAAAGACTTCAGATACTAAGGAGCTTGTACATCTCAAAGGAGTGGACTACACTTACTTTGTCATTGTTAAAAGAAAGGCAATATGTATGGCTCAATGAGCTCTTTAAGCAAGAAAAATGATGTAGTTTAATCAGGATTAAATGAAGCCATAGGGTCAAAGGGAGAATCCAGAACAATTATCCATTGATAGGGTTGTGATCAATGAAGGAATCATATACTAGGTATAACATGGCAACAAGACTAAAGATGAGTTCCAAATCTGCCTCCTAAATGTGGCTACCTGAACTTTAAAAATGCTGTCATCTCTGATAGATGACAGTAACGCTGAAGCAGCCTGTGATAGGCACAGAAAAGAAAGAGTAATGCAGAACTAAGGACTGGAAATCATCATCTAATGCAGGAATAGCCTTACTCAGCTGTGTGTAATGGTTGATGCAGTATTTGCAAGACATTATGTACTCCCAAAGGCATAAATAAAGAAATACTGCACCTTTACTGGTGGCAAAACCAAGTCAAAACCACATCTGTATCAATTCACAGGTCTGGTCATCTATTCAAGATGCAAATGCATACTGAGCAGCAGATGTTAGCAACTATAATCTTTGCTGTGACAAATAAATAAACCTCAAAACCTCAAAATGGTGAATTTACTGTTTTGAAATGTTCAGTTTAAGAGGGAAAAACACTTCCAGCTGACTAAGAACTGA
Organism: Psilopsiagon aurifrons; assembly: GCA_025447955.1. Lineage (NCBI taxonomy): Eukaryota > Metazoa > Chordata > Aves > Psittaciformes > Psittacidae > Psilopsiagon > Psilopsiagon aurifrons. Next base: position 34,991 of record JAOEHY010035676.1, read on the forward strand.
AACCACAGGTGGATGAGCACTGTAGAGGAGCTCACAGCAGGCTTAGCAGGTACCTCAATTTGATGAAGCGTGTGAACCAGGCAGGTTGGCATCAGCAGCCACCCAGAAGCTGGAAATACAGGCAACAGTTAAGGATCTAACAAGTGGCAGAATGGTAAAAGGCAATCCAATAACAGTAGATTTACTGAAAGTGCTTGACACCTTCCTGGATAGACCAAAGAGTTGTCCAAAATGTCTTGAGAATAACAGGGCTCTTCTCCCCACAGACCTGTCAAAAGCCTTAGAAGCAAATTTAACTACACCAACGGGGAAGATTTCAACCGTGCGAGTTTACAGAGCAACAGGGGGTGCATATAATGCTTAAATAAATTCTCCTACAGCAATCAGAAAGTAAGAAGGTTATTGAAAAATTAAAAAGAAAAAAGCAGTTAACCTAAAATTAAAATGCACTTAAACAATTAGCCCTGAATTTGAGAGATGTCTGCTGCCACAAGGAACAATAGACTAGAACAATAATTGCTTAGATTTATATAGTATTTCTAACCCTAGGGCATGCGGAGCTCTTTGCAAATGCTGATACACATTGCCTAAAATGACTGTGACTTTTTAACATACTGATCTCTGGTGAGGAGGGAAAGATCTTGGTGGGGAGTTGTGCAGTTGAAACAGAAGAGAAGTAGCTGGACAGTAAATTGCTGTCCATAATAGGATTTATTCAGGTACCAAAATTAGTTTTAAACCCTGTCTTGGCCCTCTGGAATGAATGGGGTGTGTCCCAAAGGGCTTGGAATCAAATTCAGTTTGTCAGCATATATTATGAGGGATGCATTTATTTGCCTAAACGTAATTGATGAACTTACATTCAATTATTTGTGTGACATGTTTTCAGTAGGTCTGGGCTTTGCCATGGGGCAGGAGGAGATGTCAAGCAGTCCGGCTGCAGGGAGCACAGTGCCATGGCCAGCAGGGCTCCTCTCTGAGCATTGGACCCCAGTCCCTGCTGCAACAGGCAACAGAGTTCTAATTACAGCTGGAAGGCAGATAACCTTAGGTATACACTCCATCCATCTCGCTGCACCAGTCGCAGCACCAGCTGTTCGGCCTGTCCTGTATTCCCAGCACAGGACCCTACTGTTGAGAATCTAAACTAAATACTGTTACACCAGAACAAATTCATTTTTCAGCAGAAGCTTTCTACTTTATGTGCATAAACCTGAATAAATATCTGGCATTGTATCGCTGATTCAGGAAGCAGAGCTGGGATTGAATTAGGCAGCCCAATAATGGCTTGAGTCGGTAAAGACTCAAGAAAAATCAGATTAGAACTTTCCCCAGCAGTTAATGTCCTGCTTTTTCATCAAGGCCTCCAAACCAATTAAAATTACCATTCAAATCACATTGTGCAGAACAGGAGCTGCTGGCTTTTACTGTCAGGAGACCTAGAAAGATGAGAAAGTAAATGTGTGGAAATCTAGACCACCTTTACGGAATGAGTCCCACCAGACAGAGGACTTTCCTGGCTTTGTCATGCACTCCTTTCCTGTTTCCCTGCACCATCTTTTGCAGGAGAGAAGAAAGGAAATTTTGAAGGAAGCTGCAGATGCTGAACAGGAGGGAAGAGGATGGGAGAATGTAGTAGGTTCCAAGGCTTTGCAGCAAGAGAGGCATTCTTCAAGCTCTTGGGAGAGTACACTCAGAGCTCTCCAGGGCTCCATGTGGAAAGTGTTCCCGTTCCAGGCCAACAATTGCAAAATGCTGGGGACACACTGTTCATTATGCAAACTGGCTGCTCAAAGCTGAGAGAAATAAGAGCCAGTCATGCGTGTCAAAGACCAGAGGGGTTTAATTGAAAAAGACAACAATTAATGTAATTACTTAAAGTTTCCATTTGAATCAGAGAGACAGTGAAGTGAAACCCAACAATAATTGCACAGAGAGGAAATGTCGATCTGCAGCAGGATTAACAATCCCTGTGGCTTCGTCCCCTATTCTGCTTTTCCTAGCAGCACTCCTCCTTCCAGCACCACCCCCCAACAGCATTCCAACTGTCAGCTGGATCACCAAACTTCCTTAAACAAGATTAGTTCCCATTTTTCATAAACAATGAACAGATTAAGGGAGGCTTTGCAGAGAGTAGAAGGGCTGAGCCAGGGGGTTGGTTACATAGGTTTTGATGGTGATATAAACAAAGAGTGAGCAGGATGCAGGGTGGCAAGGACAGGCAGGCAGCTTCTGCGCTTGTTGGACTGAACCCAGCTTCACTGGATGACCCACAGAGTACAAAATCCCCACTCTTTCCTGCAGAAGGAGTTCTCCCAGTCAATCTCAGACCAGAAAGCAAGCCTTAAGTGAGTTCCTGCCCACCAGAATACACCAGTTGCCTTCATTACCCAAAGCACTAGCCATGCAATTAAAAATAGACAGAAGTGAGTTAATATTTCAGTCACTTCCAAGCTCAAGGTGCCCTTCAGTGCCTTGGCTTCCCTAACAGAAACAAACTGATGCAGAAGAGTTCTGATCTTGAGTCTTGTATTAGGCCAGATAACAAAAAGGAGTTTATCTTAGCTCTAATCTCTTTTTCCAATATAGAGACATATTGAAAGAGATTACCTCGCTAAAATTGAAGGAAACTGTGGTATTTTAAAACCCCAATCCCTTCTTTCCTCTGTAGAAAATAAGATAAATATCTTGATTTCACTCAGTACAATTACAAGAAGCTTTTCTCTTATCAAAAGCTCTCAAGTTTCCTCTGGCGAGGCATTTTTTGAGCCATATACGAGTCTTCAGCAGTGCCCTGATTAGTGGCAAACCAAGTGGGTTTTGGATGAAGGAAGGTACCAGCCTCCTCCAACACAGGGTGCAGCACAGATGCCAGCATCTGCTTAGCCAAGGGCAGGAACCCCTGTAGGAGCTGGTTTGTATCGGGACAGGCAGTTTGCTTTGGTGGCAGGCGTTGCAGGGCCTGGGTGGCATGTGAGACTGGTGCGGAGTCAGTGAGGACCAGGGAAGGAGTGATGTGCTCACATGCTGCCTGCACAGCACAATGTGATGCCATCAGCACTCCACTGTCCCAGGGATGCTGAGCAGGGGAGGAGAGCCATGGTTGCCCCATGCCCTTTCTCCAGACTTCAAATTTTTGCAGAAGAATTTTGAAGTGTCAGAAGAAAAAAAGAAAAAAAAGTCTTAAAACTGTTCAGCTTTTAAATTTAGCAGTGATCCCTGGGAAAGAAAAGGCAGGGAAGGAGTGGGAGGAGGAACCTTACCCCAGACTTCACAGATGACAGCTGAGAGAAAAGAAATTAGTGTCTCGACTTCTTACCCTGGGGATAACCCAACCTCAATGAAAAGCTGATTGCATTTACAAATACAAAGAAAGGTTTTAGCAATAACTCCAGAAAACACCCACAACACAAGATCAGTCCACCCCCATGCAAGCTGGCGGTGCGCTGCCTGCGGTGTGCTAGTGGTTGGGTCAGTAAGCACAGACACGCTTTGCCTTCCCAAAACCACGACAGGGGCAGAGCATGGGCTGTATCTCAAGCAGTGAGTACAGCTTCAAGAGGCTCCCAACTACCATATCTTGCTATAAGCCCCCACCCACACACAGCTTTTCTGCCTCCAATTAATGGCGTGAATCCTGGTCTTTATTTTTCAGACTGTGCCAGAGTCTCTTTTCCTCTTTTGCAGCCCTCGGCCTTTGGCATTCTTTTTTCTAATGTCTGGATTTGAAATGATATGGGAAGTGGTTGGTACCTGCGATCAGGCAGGTGCCACCTGACTGGTGGTGTCTGTGTAGCAGGAGCTCAAAGGCAACTGTGCCTAACAGCCAGACAGCTCCCACTCCCTTCCCTTGGGGTGACATTACAGGACACAGAAAAAGCCTGGAGACGTTTCTGTGTTACTGTTAAATAAAAGGGGGCCAAACCTCCCCAGCACTGGCTCTGTTTATGGCAGCTTCTAGTGCACATGAGTTTTTTACTATCTGAAGCAAACAGCCATGCTGTAGCACTGGCCTTGGCTCTCCACCTTCTTTTCCCAGTTTTCCTTTTCAACCTTTGCACTTCAACAGTAAGAAGAAAGCTGTTGGAAGAGAGTTAAGAAGGACGAGTGGTCCAGGGCTTGGCAATGGGAGCATCAGTGGACAGTGGGTGCAGGCAATTGTCACAGGAGCAAACAGTAGGACAGTGCTGGGACTGGAAGGGAAGAAACCTTTACTGCAGCTTCCCATCAGCCCAGCTGTGGCTGCAGCTGCTTTTCCATCCACACATCCCCATGTGCACTGCCATGCTGAGTGTACGTCATGACTGATGTTGGAAATGCTTTTGCCCAGGGTGGACTCAGGCTCCTTGGCAGCACATCACCTGCCTGGAGGAGCATTGGGTGCCACCAGCTGCTGCAGGGGTGCTGTGCTGTCACCTCCTTGAAGAAGTCAGAAGATATAGAAATACGCGCATCTTTCTTCAGATGAGGGAGAAGGGGAAGAAAGTACAAGACAGTCGTGCACATGATGATGTTCCATCTCTTTGCTTGTAGGTTGTTTGATGCTGTACAGAGCAACACACATCCAAGTCCTTGGCTATGTGTGAAACTCTATTTTTATGGTGATAAGTTCTACTCTTGTGGAACATCTAGATTCCCAGGCCCAAAGGAATCTTACATGCTGCAGAGCAGATTGTATAATCTCAGCCTGCACTACCTGACTCAGCTCATATCTCCTGCTTGAGCCATCATGTACCTCCTGATATTTATAGCACTCTGTGCCCTGCTCATGATCCTTCACAACTCCTAGTCACAGTATTTGTGAATGTTCCACTAGAAGGCTGTTACTGTGGAGAAGACGCCAAGCTGTAAAATCATGCAGGGGAAGCTGGAACATAAGTTTGATTGTAAATATTGGCAAAGCTTCATAAAAATTACAAGGAAGCTCCTTCAAGAAACAACGAAACTCTTTTTGTTCAGTTGTTGTAGAGGCTAATGATCTCCTATATTTTTACAGAATAATGAAAATTAAGTGAAACCCAAATTATCTCTTGACTAAGATTAACTACATCAGCAAAGGAAAAGACCTAATAAATGCTATACTCTAATTCACCAGTCTGAGCCTTTTCCCTGCTACAAGATTGTCTCCCTGCACTTTTTTTAACTACTTTGTCCAGCCTAGCTTTAAATGGCAGAATGAGATGAGATGTCTGTATGCACTGTACATGCCATCACATACCCACTCTGAGGCAGAAACTGGGAAATAAGAGCAAAGGCACAAAAGAAATGTATTCCGAGAAGTAAGGAGGATTATTTCAGGGTCACTGAAATTGTGCAGCACCCAGATAAATGCTGAACTTGCTCCCTGCTGGGTGTCCTCAGTGCTAGTACAACAAAGCAATGGATTGAAAGCAAAGGGGCTGAGAACATCCCCATCTTGGAAACCAGGTCACTCAACCAGCAGAGACTCCTATCATCACCTAGTAAGTTCTGAACAGAACAGGCTGCGAGTCTTCCTTGGACTCATTCTTGTGTTCAATACCTGTTCTTGAGCTAGAGAGGTTATTACAAAGAAATACAACCTTAAATCTTACACTTCTAGTGGTAGAAAGCTGCACAAGAATCAGTGGTCATGGGTTATGATCTTTCCTTTTAAAAATCAATACTCTCTGTCTGATGTGAGTTTGTGCACTTTAAACTTCCAGGTCTTTCCCTTGCTACACATCTGTGCATTAGACTTCAGTAGCGCAAGCAGACACTGGTCTCTCTATTTTCCTAGTAGAAGATAAATGGTTTGTCTGCCAGGACTATTTTGCTACAGCCTCTATTTGAAACCTTTAACCACATGTCATTGTTTCCAGCATCCTCCTGGAGCATGGTACCCCTCTGCCAGCCCTGCCTGGGCTGGGTGCACGGGCAGCATTGGTTCCATGTCTGTGGAACAGCCCCCTTCACCTCTCAGGCCCAGCAGCAAGTGGGAGCCGATACTCAGCACTGAAGCCTGTTTCACACTGGCTGTTTATTCTACTAGCTGTGGTCTGCGTTCAGTGTGCCAAGAGGCACAGCCATAAAAAGGCACAGCCATAAAGACCATGTTTCTGTAACTGTAGAAACATTTTCCTTGTGCTCAGCTAACCAAATAATTCAGAGTGCAGACTAGCCCTGTGCTGCTTGCTTATATTACTGTTAGCTTTCTAATGTGGTGCTATCTGAATATATTATCAGCAATTATTTGTTTTTCTCCAGAGAGGAGATTAAAAATAAATTGGTTATGACCAAGACCTGTTCCTGAAGAGTCCCGACAAGAAATACATCCGCTAGCAGATGGCAATTTATATGATTTACAAACCAAGGGAGAGATCTAGTTAATACATGCTATGCTGATGCAGGTACCAAGTCAAACATATCATACTTCTTGCAAATTGTAACCTCATAAAATAGAATTAGCTTGGAGAATTGAGAGCTACTTTTCATAATCTCATGTTTACCAGTGGGACAGCCATTAGTCTGGGTTCTCACATTTTTTTATACCACATTCTAGATCAGAAAGTCTGGACACCATCATTTAAGGACAACGTCCTTCCTTTCTATTTATCTGCTGGTGCCATTTTCTGCCCAACTTGGAATGAGACAGAAGGACCTCTGGATAAGCATCAGCAGGATGGGGGAGAAAGCTGGACTTTACATAGGCAGTGTAGTCAGGCGTTAACAAGACCTGAAGCAGTTCAGCTCTCCTGGTTTCCACAAGGGTCAGGATTAACGCAAAAGCAGGAGTTCATGGGGTCCCAAGGCAGCTTCCTGCTAGCACAGTCATACCATATAATGAGATGATTTTTGTAAATTCATAAAGCTTCAGCTTGCTAAAAATTAGACATTTTCCTCCACTAATTTTACAAAGAGGTTGTTTCAAACCATCACTACCATGATGGCTGGCAACTTGTAAAATTCCATGCTTGCAATTATTCCTGGCCACTTTATATCCATCTGTTCTTGTGACAGGATTATTCCTTAGTTTAAACAACTCCTCCCTTCCCAGTCTTTATCCTTTGACGTATTTAAAGACAGCAATCAGATCCCCTCTCATTTTCCATTTTGGAAGTGAAACAAGCCAGCCATGCTCGGGCTGTAGTATGAAGCCATGAGGCACTGCTTCTGCTGGCAAGGGGAACTGAGACTTGGCTTGAACTGAAACGATTGGAGTGGAAAACACATCTTGAGGAATCTCTGATTGCACTTCCCAGAGGGCTCAGCCCTGGGGCTGTGCCAAAAGAAGGAATACTCTTTGTTACCTCTGAAGTCACCCTTTTTAAATGTTTCGATTGATATATTTCACACCTTGGGATGAAGAGCTCTCATGAGGCTTCTCTCCTTGGTGTGGCTCTGTACAAGGAAAGAGCAGCCTCCAGAGTGACCCATAGAGCCACCCATGTGATACCCTTCCAGCAGTGCTCATGCTGCATGAGGTACACTCTTGGCCAGGCACCCACAGCTGATGACAAATGACACTACTGCAAATAAAGGGAAGTCCACCAAGATTTATGTCTATTGCATGAAAAAATTCATTGGCTTTTCTTGTGCTTCTTGCTAAGTCCTGAAGGGTCCCTAAGGATAGAGGCCTCCCAGGCACAGAAAAGGACATCCCCTCAGGTTCCTCCATGGAGCAATGTGATAATGCCCCTGCAGGGTACAGACAGGTGAGACTGGCTGCCCATAGGCCTGCTAACCAGAGTAACTCAATCACAGGAGCACGGTGGTTTGCAGGCAAACATAATGTTTGCAGCTATCTGCTAAGATGAAGCAAAATAAATCCCTGCCATCAATGAGAAAAATCAAAATCCCAGCCCAAACATATACAAAGACAGCAGCTGCACTGCAGCAGTATTTCATCAGTTTCTCTGCTAACAAAAATTACTTATCTCTCAACAGAGAGTTTCCGCTAAAACCCTGTCAAAAAAAAGGACTTGCATAAACCCCCAAACTTTGCAGGGGATGGAGATGTCAGGGGCACGTCATCACTTCTTCTGTTTCTCAAGCTTTTGCTCAGAAACTTCCTAAAAACAACTTAGTGGGAATGTGTTTTGTCAGCATATTCACAAAGGAGTGAAGTTCTTGCCTATTGGACCCATTAATAAGGCAACTGCTGGAGAAATTACAATACGCGTCCTCAAGCTTAGCAGCCTGTAATTGCTCCAAGTCTCACCAGCACAGCAAAATATATGCTGCTTACACCATGCCTCCAAAATGACCTATGGAAATCCAGTGTGAAACAGCAAGCAATAAGGCAATGAAGAGCAGACCAAGTCCAAATGACCTGTCTTGGGGCTAATGAACTTGTATCGAAGAAGATGGTAACATATGTCAAAGCTCTGATCCATCTTGCAGCATCGTTAAAATTCCTAGGCAGTTCCTGCCAGCCAGGAATTTTAACTCTAACAACGTGCTTTTTTTTCTACATAACAGTATAGCTTTGGGCAGCAGTATTCTGCCACTGGAATTCTTTTCTAAATGATACTTTAGTGATAAGAAAAACAAATCACAGAACATCTACAGAGAAATCTGTTCACTTTGTGTAAAGGGGAAAAGGTTTGGAAGGGTATTTGTGTTGTAGTGAGTGCTAAAATAAAGAAAAATCAATTTTAAATCAAAGATGTTCATCCTTTGTGTTTGCAAATTAAGTCACAGTGAAGTTTTACTCCCACATCAATTGCAAATTTGGTCAAACCAAGCTAAAATACTACCTTTGTTATTGATGGTTTTTGTTCCCTTGCTGAGTCTGTTTGTGAATTTTGTGCACCCAGGTGCCTACCTGCTGCTTGCCTATTTCTCCTTAAAGCAAAGCCAACAAACCTTCAGAAACTCTGGAAGAACCATAAATATTGGATGTTACCCTTTCAGCTAATTTGGTTGAGCCTCCAGGCAGCCTAGCAGAGTGAATGAGCAATGTAGATAGCTGGCTTTGAAGCTGAGGGTAGTAGGATATCCTGAGTTTGAACCTGTTCTGGGTTCAGCAGTAGCAGTCATTTTTCTCCTTCTCAGTAGCCAGTGCAGTGCTGTGGTTCTGATTTTCAGCCTGGGAACAGCACTGATAACACCGATGTTTTCAGTTGGTGCCCAATAATGTTTACTCTGACCAAGGACTTTCTGAGTCTCATGTTCAGCCAGGGAGGAGGCGAAGCCGGGAGGAAGGAGACAGGACACCTGACGTAAACTGACCAAAGAGGTATTCCATACCACAGCACGTCATTGCCCGGTATATAAACTGGGGGCAGTTTCCCAGAAGGGTGAGATCACTGCTCGGTCAGGCTGGGTATTGGTCGGTGGGTGGTGAGCGGTTGTATTCTCTTCCCTTGCTGTTTCACTTATCATTATTATTATTATTGGTGGTAGCAGCAATGGTTTGTGTTATACCTCAGTTACTGGACTGTTCTTATCTCAACCTGTGGGAGTTACATTCTTTTGATTCTCTTCCCCATCCTTTCGGAAGCAGAGGGGAGGAATGGGTGGGGAGTGAGCAAGGGCTACGTGGCTGAGTTGCCGACTGGGCTTAAACCACGACAGAACCCGAGCCTTCATCCTTCACCTCTGGGCCAGCTAAAGATCAGAGCCTTTTACAAGTTTATCCAAGTAGAGTTGTGCATTTACTGAAATATCTAATTTTTCTTCATTTTTTGATTGCTTTTGTTTTTCTTACGCAGCACTGAACCCCTTCCTTGCTCAGCCTGGCTGGCTGCTGCTGCAGCCTGGAGCTGAATTCCAGGCTCCCACTGCAGCCCCTGTGAACAGTACTCTTTCCAACATCACCAACACAACAGAGTGTAACACTTCTCTGATAAGGCAGCCTGCAAACATCTCCTTTCCAGAAATTAATTCTATCTTGGTTACTTAATTATGCATCTCCATGATTTTCATGCACATGTATGAGAGAGAAAGAGAGAAAACAGAGGGGAGACAAATATTTAGCATCACATAGCTGCAGCAGATCTGGGCTCAAGATTCTTCTTTGCTGACACTGACATGGTTTGTAGGGACTCCAACAGGGAGGTCTGAGATATTACCCTGTCTGTGCCTGAACTGTCCTCCCATGCCCACTGCCACAGTCCCTCCTTCCTCCAAAACACCTCTGCCAGTGCCAGCAACCACCACTCCATCCAATGGGAAAGTGCAGTAACGAAGGTGTGTGTCCACATCTGAGGCCAAATGCACCTTTCCCAACGAAGCACTCGTGCTGGGACAGCTTTGCCAACCACCAAGGGACGTCTCTGCCTCAGGAGAGCTGGAGGAGAAGCACACGAGCAGAGGACTGGGAGCCTGCGCTGGCCAGGCTGTCGGATGTGCTGTGCTGTGCTGGGCAAGCCCCGCGGCTGCTGCTGTGGAGGAGCGGTAGGATCTGCTGGGGCTTTCTGAACCTCGGCAGCGAGTCTGTAATTCTGCCTCAGGAAGCTCTGCAGTCTCTGTGGCTGTCTTAGTGCCTAAGGAAGGATAAGAGATAAGAGGAACAGGAGGAGGCAGAACAGGAGGAATTATTTTATTTGTAAATCCTTGAGAAAGACCTGCTGGTTCCATCAGAAAGCAGCTCTGAGTAACTAACCTCTGTGTTTTCTGAGTGCAGCCACAACTGTAGTCCATGAAATCACTGACAGGCACGCACCACTTCTTCCTTCACTCCACAGGAGCTCTGACCTTCTCCTCCCTACAGACAGGGTGGATTTATTTGTATTCCAATAGATCCGTACACCATGGAGTTGCTAAACTTCAAAAAACTGGGGACCTGAGTTGCTGTGTTACCAGTTCCAGCAGCAGCCAGGAAGCACAGGAGCTTGCTGCAGTTTGGGAGATTTACTGGCACAATTACTCATGTTCCCTCCTGGGACCAATAAGACTCCACAGCAGAGCTCTGGCGTTGAGTGCCGGCTGCACACCGCGGTTTACTGCACACTTCTCCCAGTGTTTTATGCACCTGCAGAGTGCTGACACGAGCGTGGGCTGATTGGCTTATTAATGCAATTCTGTATTTATGAAGACAACGAACTTCCAGCCCCCAACGTGCAGCTGCTTTTTTTCACTTTGCTCCTCTTGGCTCTTCTAAAAAGCAAATCAGGATGCGCTTTACTTTGGAGACATAAAACTGCCATCGGCTTTGCCTGAGAAGACCTGTCTCTGATGGCAAATGAGTAAATAAACCACCACTGTACCTTTCCCTGAAGAGACCAGTACACTGTACTGTACCGAACCATGCACTGCTGAGAGGAATGGGAATACACCATGGTGAGCTCCTAGACTCAAACATTCCAGAGTTCGCCTACTCCAATCATTGCTCAAATATATTTTACTCAAATTCATCTTTGCTGCCGCAAAATTCAGAACTTGTTTTTTCCAAGAATTCAAGCAATGCTGATCTGGGTTCCCATCCACCTGTGCAAAATGAGAGTTTAATGACTCATGAAGGCATGAGTTTGTTGCTTTGTGTTGCATAAATATCTCTGTGTGACAAAAGATATGCAAGCAATATGGTTAAAGGGGAAGACAGAATTGTTCAGATGATTATGGCATTTTGTTTTCACTCTCATGGTGCACAGAACTCCTGAACAAATGCTACAGCCATCCAGAAACCCACATCTATTGCAGTTAATAATTGTACTAATTTTTGCCATTCGTTAGTTGAGTGTTCATTGCAAATTCTCCTATCCACTCATTATTCAGAATGATTCCCTAGTCCTCTCAATGAATGATATTCCAAAGCACAGGTTATTAGAGCTATGAATTGCAAATATTTATAATGAATGACACAATTTGTGCTGCCACCAGAGAAACAAAACTTTGTATATGACATGTGAGTTGCAATCTCAACCATTGAAAAAATGAATAGGGCGTGAATTTCAGATTGTAGCCACACCTGCAAACTTCAATTCACCATTTGCCTGTGTCCTGACTGAATTTTGCAGTTGATGGTACACATCAGAATTGAAATAGGTGAATATCCAGGGCTACAAAAAGGGCAATTCCTATGCTTGCAGAAAGCAAAACTGGAAATTAGGCACATCGAAATTTTCTTTCAAAGCTGAATAATGAATTCTAATACTCTTTCCCATCTTTCACACAGATTCAACTCTGACCAGATCCTATCTATCTCCCAGTTGTTTGTGGCATCTTCAGAACACATTTTGTCTCGCATCTCACTATGCCCAATGCACAGGTGTCTCTCATGCCAGCTGGTGGAAAGTTCAAGAACTAAATAGGTGATGAAAAATCCTTTCCCCATCTTCTGGTTCATAACTCAAAGTGAGGTGGTTGCCAGGGAAATAAGAAAGCTGTGGTCACTCTCATATCATAGTTGAGCCACTGTGCAGTTGCCTCCCTTGCACCATTGCCACTGCAGTTGGGTCTGCCCCAAGGAGTGCTGTACAAAGTCTTTCCCTGCTGGGTCACTCAGAGCACCATCGTCTTCATAGATCACTTGAAAAATAAGTTATAAAAGAAAGACTGAATGAGAACTGCTTCCCAATGGTGTCAGTCTGTGTGTGGTGAGAGCATCTGCCTCTTCTCACTGCCGAGTTTTATTGCACTCTGCTCCTCCTTCTTCTTTTTTTCCCATTCCTAATATAAATGTGAAAAATCCCAAAATGGTAATGTCATAACACTGTGACACTAAAATTATCAGAAGAAGAATAGAAGAAATGTTGTCCCTTCCCTAGAAGGCACTCTCACAGGTGGTGCCTCCAAGAGCAAGAGCCTGAGTTTAACAGTGACAAGCACATTCTTGCGCTTGGAAATGCATCAGTGAGTTGATTGTGAGCAAGGACAGAATGGTTTGGACAGAGAGAATTGAAGGAAAGTTCAGATCTTCCCAATATTGGAAGTGGAAAGGAATTAAAAATCCCAGACCTATCTACTCCTGACTCCCTCTGAGGCTAAATTCTAATCCCTGCAGGTTTTGGGGAAGGAACTCAGCACGAGGTCTTTCCTGCTCTTCACCGCTCTCCCTTGCAGGGTACAAAAACCAGCTGTAAAATCCCACTTGTACAACCTCCCCATTTGCAGTTCTTGATCAGGAAGAAGCAGCTTTGAGGTGGAAAGTGTGTGAGCCAAGCTCTGCCCCTGTGCAGCTTCTCAGTCGGGTTGGTATGAAGTCAGCCCAATATGAAGTCGGCCCATACAGGAAGGTTTCAGTATTCCAGTTACTAGGCACAAACGCCTTATATTTCCAAACTAGTAAAGAAATATGCACCATATCTTGAGAGAACCCACCTCATTAAATTTCTCCTCCATCCATGTTGAGTCCAACCTTTTCTGCATTTAAGACAGAAGCACTGAAGAAACGAAAATTCCTCAAGTAAGATTAACTGTCCAAAAACTACAATTCGTTGGTTTGCTTTAATCCCCACACCTCTACCATCATCAGTGCCTAATCTGCACCAGGCAAAGAAGTCACACTTTTCTCATCCATTACAAAGCTGAGGACAACAGAAAATAATTGCTCTCTGAAGTGCTGACGCGCAGAGCTGAATCCCCCCAGGGATTCAGGGAGGGAGGAGGGAATGTGACAGCAGGAAGCAAATGCCTTCTGCAGAGGTAGAGCAACACAGAAAGGCAGAAGCTAATCATAGAATCATAGAATAGTTAGGGTTGGAAAGGACCTTAAGATCATCCAGTTCCAACCCCCTGCCATGGGCAAGGACACCTCCCACTAAACCATGCCACCCAAGGCTCTGTCCAACCTGGCCTTGAACACCTGATTTGTGCATGTAGTATGTTGAAGAGAGAAAACATGCTTTTAAACATTAAAATACTCACAAAAGCTAGAAGTGGACAAGATGCCCTGCACAGGTTTGCTTCTTACAAATGCGATGGTTGTCACACCTACATTGACAGGACTGTTAGACATTTCCATGGAAAGGTTCTATGTGGGAGCAGAGTGGTACAAGTGCCAGCGAGAAGCTAGAACAAGGAACGCCTGATCTCAGCTCCATGGTGGAATCCACCATTCACCGCAGCTCGTCAGAGCCTCCCCAGATGGCCTGAGTGGCCAAGACCCTTGCAGGGATGTGTTTCCAGCATTTATCCCTGCAGCTCCCTAGCCAGAGGTACTGGCTGGCTCACTGTGGGATGGAGAGCTGAGTCCAACAAGGGCTGCTCTCTCAATCCTTCTAAGCACAGCAGAGGAGCATCTGCCCTGTCCCTGGGAGCACAGCTCTGACAGAAACGCAGGCTGAGCACGGCACAGCGTCAGGCATCCATCACAGAGGGCTCTACGAACCATGGCCCTCAGACAGCTTTTAGTCAGCAGAAGACAAATATGTTGTAGTGTTGTTCATGACTTAGAAAGCTCGACAGGTCTGTCTCAAGGCTGTGACAAGTCCTGCCCCATCTCCCATCCATTAAACGGCTGAGGACTCTTTCCAAAATCAGCAGTCACTCAGTCACTGCTTCTGCAAGCTTCTGGGAGCTTAGCATAAACCTGCAGATGAAGCTCAGCTGGGAAGTACTCGGCGTTTGATTTAGTCTCTGTGCGGGTTCAGCTCTGAACACAAATAGCATTACCAAATCCTTCATCTGCATGTGAAGAGCCAAGAAACCATCTAGCAAAAGAACCAAATCTCCTCTAGAAAGCTGCATAGAAACACCTCTGGTTTCATCCAGAGTCTACAGTTTGTTCTGATATTATGGGAGATAATTGTTCTTCCCTCCCTTCCTCCTGTACTCTGCCTCCCACCTCTCCACTTGATAAGGAGAAGACAGTAGAGGGTGTCTCACACCACAGAGTCCTCCAAACCCCTCTCTACCCCTACGGTGCAGAGTCCACATCCTCCCCTCTGGCAGTGAGCACATTGTGGCAGTCCGTGAAGGGTTTGCGATTCAAATTCACTGGGACCCCAAACTGTCAACACCAGGCTGTAGCCCATGCAAGGCATGCTCAGCTCCTGGGGCTCCCACGGAGTCTGGGAGTTTGACTGGGTTACAGTGCAAGGCAGACACCCTGGGAATTGCTGAGCTGCTCAAACCAAACGGCAAGCCCCCTCCTCCCAGAGATCCACTGATGTGTCCCAGGATCACAGTGTTTGGGGAAGTTCATCCTTTGCCTTTCATTAGTTCAGAAGCTGCAGCAGTAGCTGGTGGACCATCAAAGGCAGAGTCTGAGAAGGGGCAACGGGAGGTGTCATGATCTCTTTCCTAGAGAAGACAGAGTGCCAGCACCCCCAAGGTGCTCCCCATGGGGTCAAGTTGTTTCCCCCAAAACAGACAGCAGGGCTTGCCAAAACTCGTACACATCTTCTGCATTCTATTCTTGCCTGAACACACCTTTGGAGAAAGTGTGCATGCCAACACGTATCTGTCACCTACAAACCTAGGTTGTCCGAGCACCCTAAGGATTTCTGGTTGCTTATCTTGCCCCCTTACCTTTTTAAACATTTAATCAATCAGCTATTTCAAATGCAAAGTGAAGCCAATCCTTTACAAAAACTCTAGAGAGGTACTCTTTCTTGTCTCTACAGGCATTTTTCAGCATCCGAGAAACACTCACCTTAGTACATGAGTTGATCCATTTATTGTGGTGGTGGAACACGGGACTGTCTGCCCCAAGATGGAAGGCCTTCTGTATCGCTCATCACCACAGCACAGGATGATGAGGAAGGCACGTCTGAAAGACTTGTTCAGGAAGGCGTAGAGGAAAGGGTTCAACCCTGAATTGATGTAGCCCAGCCATAGGAAAGCCGTCCACAGCTTCCCTGGCACGGTATAGTTTATGAAAGGGTCCACTATGTTTGTGATAAAGAAGGGGGCCCAGCACAGGCAGAAGCACCCCATGATGATGCACAGGGTCTTGGCAGCTTTGGTCTCAGTCTTCATGCGGTGCGTGCTGTGCTGGTCCGGGTGGTGCTGCCGGCCGTCAGTGGGGGCCCCTGCGCGCTGCAGCACCCGGATCTGCCGAGCGTGCTCCCTGGCTGTGATGTAGATGCGGTAGTAGGCCAGCACCATCAGGAGGAAGGGAATGTAGAAGGCCACCACAGAGCAGGTAATGGCGTATGGCTTGTTGACCATGAATATGCAGTAGGTGGAGTTGGAAGCCTTGTTGAACTGCCTTTGCTGAATCTGGGACAGGGGCAGGAAGGACAAAGAAGAAGGAAAGAGGCTCAGCTCTTCTTGGATACCAGCAGCCTGTTTCCTGGGAGACCTCACCACCACTTTTTGATACTATCTACTCCCCCTACTCATCCACAGTACCCGCCTTACCCACTGCTGCCTCTCCTGCCTGTGCTCACATTGTGGGCTCTGTGATACTGCAGGCCCTTGGGTCTTCTGGACCAGCACATATTGCAGCTCCGGCATTGTAGAGCATGCCTCAGCCTGGCCAGTGAAAATCATTGTAACTCCCCAGTTCAAACACAACAAAGGGGAGTAACTTCACTTTCTGCTATGTTTCTCTGCAGCGCTCACTGTTCTGTTCAGGCTGTGCTTTTACACCACAGACGTACAAGTTCCACCCAGCCAAGTCTCACAGGGGTATTAGGAAAGGACCAGATAGACAGCAAAGAGACCAGGCTGCAGCAATTGGAGGGCAGCTTCGGGCTGGGGATGACACGGGACTTCCCAGGAACAAGGCCGGTGGCAGTAGTCCAAGGGAGAAGTCTGCAGATTGAGTCCATCATCTGAGATCTCACCATCGACTTGCTGCATGCATGCATGACCTGAAGCTGATTGTCTGGAAGCAATTTTGGCTTTATCACCTTGTCTAGAGGCTTGGCAGCTTGCAGCTGTTATTCACCAGGCAGCCAAAAAGCATGCATAGCTCTTCGGCTAAGACTTGGCATAGAGGATGTCACATCTTTTCAAACAAGCTCTTCTAAACAAGGTGCTTTCACAGTTCATCATTTTTAATTCCTGCATCTCTACACTGGAAGGAGAGCACGTTTGCAGCTTTTAATTCCTTCCCCTATAGATGGGATCCTGAATGCAGAGCCAGACTGCAGCAGGGAAAACTGACTCCTGCTGAAATGACCTGCACAGGGGGAACTTCATCTTCTGCCCTCCTTCTAGGCTCACACCAGGAAAGGGGATATTGATAGAATTGGCCCAAAATGCTGTCCCTTCTGGGGAAGTCTGGGTTTCCTGGCTCTCCAAACATGGCTAGCATGCAAGAAGGTCAAGGAGAACTAAGAACTCCTGAGGTGCCCATCAGGAGCCAGCTGGGGCTTGGCATGTTTTCGAAGGACTACTCACTGAACTGATTGGTAGATGTGAGTAAAATCCTCTCCCAGAGCCACCGCTGTCTTTGTATTAATTCTTCCAGGACAGAGTCATTTCAAACCCCCTTAAAGACATCCTCCAGAAATTCAGCAGCCCCTCTGCATCACTAACGTGAAGTTTCTCCTTCAGCCTCTCTTGCCTTCTTTTCTCTGAATGTATCTTTTTAAAGAAGAATATACAGCACCAAATATATTTGATACCAGGTTGGTGTTCCCCCTTAGCTACTCACCAGATCAATGATGCCAATGCTATTCCAACCTTGCATGATAGGGAGGAAAGAAATAAATGTTGGGATTACCCAGCACCCTCCAAGCATTACAGCAATGCGCAATGGAGTCATCTTGTTCCTGTAAACCAGAGGCTGGCAGCAGATAGCATAGTACCTGCAAGGAGAAAAGTGAGAACAGCAGTCATCAAAGGAGACATCCCTGTCTTCTAAAAATAAAGCTGTAAAGCATTTTCTCCAGGTTGTTTCTCCTGCCTTTCAGAATAGAGAAAAAATGAGCCTGTAGCCGGTTTCCACTGACAGCCTTACACAAGGAGCTCAGGATATTTTCACAGCAGGAATAAATAGGGTTTCAGAGTGCCTTACAGGGGAAAGCTAGCATTTTCTGTTTTCCAGCTAGGGAAAATGAGGCACAGATCAATGCTGTGGTTTGTCTGAGGTTGCAGAGCAAGGGAGTGACTTCATCCCTCCTCTTCCTCTGCAGTTAGTCACAAAGCTGTCTGCACCCTCCTTATTGTGAGAAATGAGAACACCTTCCTCCCATTTAGCCATAACTGAGTAAATGTTGGGGTTTTCCTAACTGCAATGGACATTTATTTTGACAAGACTGCAAAAGCTGTTATTGCAGATTAGAAAAGTGTTTCAAAGCTGTGAAAATGTCAGTGAAATAAAGTGTGTTTTTCCATAACCAAGCTCCATTTCTACCTCCCAGAAATCTGCCTCTTGTCTGGCTGGACTTTAACCTTCTGCCACAAATACAGGGCAAATGGGGCTTCTAGTCTTTTCACTGTGAAGGAGATGTGCCCTGCATACTCTTTTCTCCTCCTGAAACATCCAAAATATTCGTAGTACCACAGGTCCCTGCTCTTAATATAACGACTAGCCATGAACTAAAAATGCCTTGGCAAAGAGATAAGAAATCAGCTCTTCTGTTTGTTTGGTCCCTGGGCTACCCACTTGCTAGCAGATTTCTACATCAGGAAGGTATATCAAACCTAAAACTGGAAACCTAATTGCTCTGAAATTAGCCTATGCCTATAAGCTTAGCAGATGAGCAACCATACCATCCTATTGCAGGTTTTTGGTGGCCCTGACCTGACAGTCTGTCTCAGGTTCCCCATGATACATTTTTGATCTTCAGAGTCTGAGATTTCAGCATGCTTTGTAGAAACAGGGCAGTACTGATGTCCCCAGAGCTGTGACAGCGAACTGGGGTCCAGACACATATGAAGTGCCCATAAATTCTCAGGTCTGCTAAATAACTAAACATATCATTCAGCTATATGCCTGATGAATACATTTTCTTAGTGAATGAATAACAATCATCTGGTAGATGCAGCTTCCAGATTTGGCAAGCACAGAAGTTATGCAACATGGGCCCCATGGGATATGAGCACTGCATTGAAGATGTGACCACATTTTTGGTAACTATAAAGGGAATGAATGATCTCTGTCAGAGATGGTTCTGAGTCAAGCCTCAACATCAAGGTACAATATGTATGGAGAGAGAGCCTCACTGCTGTTTTATGAGGTCAGCAGAATCATGAATTAGAGACATAAAATTAGGAAACACACAATAAAGCTGGACCACTAGCCAGAGGAGATGCCCATGAGGACTTCTAAGTGCCAGCAGCACATTAAAATATGACATATGTGAAAACACACACATACACAGTTTATGTGTATGTATTAGAGAGATGACCTTGAAGTCCTTAATTTACTTCATCAAGATTTGAGTGGGAATCAGAAGTTTTGTGCTAAACAGGCAAAGAATATATGAATTCCCAAAATTTTTAAGACTTTTTTTTTTTGTCATGTGGAATCAACTGAATTACTTTATTTTGATAAAATCAGTTGATATATTCCACACAAAGGCTGAAATAATATCAAAGTGTCAAAAGAAAACATTTTTTTTTAAAGTCTCTCTGAAATAAGATTCAAAATGTCACAGGGGAAAAATGTTGAAAGAAGCATTCAACTGTTTCAATTTCATCATTTCTACATTCCCTTCTGGTTTCGTGTGTGCATGAAAATCAGCCTGTTCCCCTGAAAAGTTTCACCTTCAAAGAAATATTGCATTTGACAGTAACTACTGTTTAAGAGAGTAGTGTGAAGCCTTCCTCTTGTGGTGCTCACATGAACAGCCATGGCAGTCAGTGGGTCTGATTCCTGTCCCCACTAATATGGCCCTCATATTCCTTCACACAAGGGAAGAGGAGAAGCTGAATAAATTATGGGAACAGGATTTACTTAGTTTTGGAGCTTGACTTCATTGGATCATGAGTGGAGAAAGTGATGGTATCCAGCCTCAAAGGTATGCAAAACTCTACTGGGTAAGGCCTTGAGTGACACAATTAAAGGAAAATAGATTAAAGTTTGGCTGTTTCGAGAGGAAGGATGGATCAGAGACCTTCAAAGGCCTTTCCAACCTACATTTTTCTGAGTCTATCAGACAATGAGGACCATCATGGTCAGATTTCAGTACCTTAATGATTTAAGAGGATAGAATAAATATTTCCTTTGTTCCTAGGATAATGCTCCTCTTCATGACAGCCACAATGTGTTTGAATAACCTTGTCCTGCATTGCCACAGCTTATTGCATTTGGATTTCCCCCTGCTCTCCAGATTTCCTTTCCCCAGGAACTAAACTGACCTTTGAATTCAAACAGGTATTTTCCGTAATGTTTTTGAGTACTTATTAGGACAGATGGTGCTTCTCTTGGCATTACGTGCAACTGTTCTTCTGATTCTATACACAATGGAGATAGAGCTGGCATAATTAATTGTTTACTGCCAGAGAGATACCTAATGCAAAGTGCTGGACATCCAAGGAGTCTTGTAACGTGCCTGATGGCAAGTTACTCAAGTCACAAGACTACACTTATTTGCAGAAACAGCAAAAGGAGAAATACCATAAATAAATGGGAAAGAACAGCCAAGACACCAGCTACCATTTCAAAAGCTGAATTAGCAAGCAGAAAAGGAAAACCACAACACATCGCTAATCAACTACAGCAGGAAAACAATTCTTCCAAGCAGTTTGAGTTATTACATTTCTTTACCTCTATCTCTGCTGCAGCTGACAGCATTAGACTGACTTGTACATGCTATTAAAGGCCATTAGAGTAAAAATTATGCCTGTAAAAATGACATCTTAAGCTCTCATATTTCTTCCCTCCCAGTGATTCAGCAGCAATTTTCCTCCACTTACATGTCAAAAGATTATACAGATAGAGTTTTTTTATTAACTGCTGCTACCATGACTTCCCTTGTGTTCAGAAGTCAAACTGGGTTCCTGCTGCCCTACACTGTTATGGGTAACAAGGTTCCACAATTGGAGTGCGCGTGACAATTTTGCTGAAGGCGGCAGGGAAGCACACCATCCATTCTTCCATAGCTCAGCAGGATTTCCATTCAATGGCCCCGGGAGTCAGATGACAGAAATCTGTGTATGCTAACTGAAACCACTGATGTCACACCAATTTTTGTAGTAGCTGGTGATTTGATGTATGTGATGGTTTGGGCATTTAAGCAGCTATTTATTTACTGAGAGAAAAGTAATTATGTCACTAAGATTATCAGCAGTTTTAGTCAAAAGCTGAAATAAAGACATTTTTTTATTCTACATTTCTGCTTTCTTTCAAGCTAAAGCTGTTTTCTTGTGCTCATAAAGACTATTTATTATGTACTGGTATGACAGTGTGATGGATGAATATAAGGTGCACTATACACACATGATTAATAAGATGTCCAAGTTTAATTAAATATTAATTCTTACTATTATCAGTCAAGACCGTGTTTCTGCAGTTCCCTGAAAATGTTAACTTCCCTGTTTCTTACAGCAGAGCAGATAAGGCAGAACACATCCTCTCTTCCACTTCTGTTGTGACATTCTTTGCCGAAGGGGAAATACAAAGAATCACTTCCTGGAACTGTAGAACTTCCAAGTAGCTCCATAAAGCAAGGGTTATTATAATACTTCTACTTCCCCATGTCAGACATTTACCACATGAATGACTCGAATGCTAACATTTTACAGATGGCTCAAAAGAAGAAATCCATTACTCCTATGGCCTTACTTATGGCCCTTATTGCCTCTGCAGATATGTCTGGCTACTGAGGATTTGTGACCTGCCCACTGTCAACTTGGCTCCATGAAACAGTGCAGTGGCCAGATTCTGCCTCAAGAAACAGGAATGCGATGTTCTCTGGTTATCCAGTGGAATTTCCAGTGATATGGGAGACCAATGAGTGCCAAGTGGATCAGTTCCTAGCAGTGGACCTGTCATGTTATAAGCACTCGCCCAGCATCTCCAGGGAGATACCAATGCACCTCTATTACATTCACAAAAGCTATAAGAAATGCTCGGGCTTCAGTGACCAGTACCCCAGTCTGTGGACAACTTCCTCCTTATTCCTACACACATCACTGGCTGGAGCTGCCACAGTAACTCACACGTGCAATATCCATGAGCTTTAAGAGCAAAATACCTTATTCTTTCCCAACAGGGCTGGCACATTGCCTGCCAGCGAGCTCCTCTTTACAGTCAGTGCTAAACGTAAAATCAGAAAGCAGATAGAAATGCCTGATGAACTGTACATCAGCAACACATTTGTACCTAACAGCCTTCAGCACTTTGGGTAGAGAAGGCATCATATCACATTCCTCGGCAGCAGGATCATGGACAGCTTGCCTAATGTTAAACTTGCATATATGTGAAGACAGGAGATGGCAGATTAGAGGAAAGCTGTGAAGCCAAACAGAAAATAGACAGAAAATGAACTTCTGTTATATTCTTGCCTTGTACAACTGAATGCTGAATCTGCTGTGTTGGCCCAAGGCTTTTGAGGAAATATAGTGTTGTAAACCATGGGTGTTGTTGCCATTTTGCCTGTATGAAAATATCCCACACCTACATGCACACACATGGCATGCATGCTCCTTGTACCATACCCTGCCTCTCCTCTAGGAAAAATGAGTCTTGAAAACATGTTAAATTTTAAGCAATGCCACCTGTAGTTATTACAAGTTTATAGTTTCTAGGTTCTTGTAGACAAGAAAGGAAAGACTGAGACTGAGAAACAGCACTGCATTTCAACACACTGGTGGCCTAGATCTGACACCAGCCTATTATAGCTGTGGTCCATGGCAAGGACAGCTATTTGTGATAGTGACTGTCTGCATGTCTATCAAGCACCAACACTATGAGACTCCATTTGCAACTAGCATCTGCGGCCACGACAGAAATCAAAGGTCAAATAATCTTGATAACCAGCCGGGACATTAACATTAACATATCCCAGTTTCTGTGGTTAAAGAGAAGCAAGTGATGATGCAACAGCTAGCACATCAGGACATCCATCAGCCTGGACATCCAAGTGCCTCTTTGAGCACATGGCAGCAGAAAAGCTGCCCTGGGCACATCTCTAGAAAGCAGTACTGGAGTCCTCAGCTTCTCCCTCAGGATCAGTGATGCTCTAACTACACCTCTGCTCTTTCCTTGCCTTCTAGCATTACAGAAATGTAATTACTTAGATGCATTAGATAATTCCTTGCCCTTGGAGAAAAATTGAAGCATCTCCTTGGTTTGCAATAGAACTTTGTTTGAGCTATGAACATGTAAACACTGCCCTGCAAGAAGCTCCTTAGAGAGCACAGACAAATACACACCCACCTTTACTAAACAGGCTGGTTCCGTGGGTGGCCCACATTTAAAACCATTTGGTGTTGTGTGCATGTATACACTTATATATATACCATATGCCTTGTCATCACTGGGGCAAAAATCAGACAAGGAAAATTTACTGAATAGTCAATTTTTTATCCCCCTTAAATAATCTATAAAAAAATAGGTAAAAACAGTGCGTGCTATCAGTTCTCTCCCAAAGTCAGGGTGCAAGAACCATGGCCATACAGGCTCTGCACCAACCATGCCTTAAAAACCAAGGTGGGAATGATCTGTTTCTGAGTTCCTAAGGAAAGAGAGGCCACAGAAGCAGAAGTAGCAGACAGACAGGCTCCAGCAGCTGCCAACACAGGGGACCCTGCACTTAACCCACCAGCCAGGAGGAGGCTCAACCTGGCAGACTGACTCCAGGGGCTACCCCCAGGCAGACAGCTGAGATGCTGAACCACACTGATAGAAAACTCCTGCAGCAAACAGGGGCATTCATTTCAGAAGAGAGACACTCCTCCTCATGGCACACAATATATACATATGGAGTGTGCTAGGCTGGAAAATCCCCGTTGTCTTTTTTGGGCTCTACTCTGAGGCACTCCAAAAACCCAAACCTGAGCATGGCTCTGCACGCTCCTCCTCTCCCTCAGTGAATCCATTCTGGATCAGAATCTTCAGCTGAACCCTGACCAAGTGATGAAGTCTAAGGAGCTAGGATCTCAGTTCATTGTGCCTGTGTGAAATTAAACCTTCCCTACTGGCTCTGCTGATCTTTCAGTGGAGCCAGATTCTGGCCTCTGTATAACCACATTGTTACATTTTTTTGGAGAGAACAGCTCTTTCTCTTCTTTTTCCCAGCAAATAAACTACGGTCCCTGCCTGCGCCAAATAAAACAAAGTTGTGCATTGCTGGTCCAGAAACAAAATAGTCCTAAAATGATTATATCTAACAAAATTAAATTCTTATTAGAAAAACAACGGCCTGCTGGTGTTGCAATAATTACACTGAAAAGAATGCTAAAGAGAACAGTTAATTGGGACTGGATAAATTTAGCTAGTAATACAAACAAACGTATGTTGCCAAATGGAGATAGAGGACTCCCTCATGGTCCCGTGTGGGTCACTGTGTGCTAAGGGTTATTGGCAGCAACAGTGGCAAAATACATAACCGTATTTTTCGAGGGTTTTTAAAGATTAATAAAGGACAGTGCATCCCTAAGGGTGTGCCATGGCCATCTGCTCTGTTATTTTCCTTAATGCTCTCGGACCTGAATCCTGCAAATCCCATGTCAGTTTTCTCTCCAGGCTGAGTGCCGACATGAAAAACTCCACAGTTACGTGTTGCATCTCATAGGCCCCATGAACTGGCTGCATTTGCCCTTGCTCAGCCCATTCCCATGCTGCCTCTCTGTTCTTCCACTTAAGCACCCGAGAGCTGTACGAGATCAGATGTCTTTCCAGCTGAAAAGGGCACAGGGGATTTGTGGCCCGATACAAAACCACAGCTGGAATTCATGTCATATAATCAGATTGCCAACTGTCTAATCATTATTTACCAATAGCCCAACCTGTAACTTAGTAAGTCTCCCCACTAATAACCTCTCCCCAACCCTGGCCAGTTGTTTTGCAGAACACTGCTGGGCATAGCTCCTTTTTCCCCATCCTTGAGACATCATTCTTCTGATTTGGAGCCCCACCGTGGTCCAGGCATCCTTTGGCAAGCCAGTCAATCCTCTGTGCCTTGGCTGCATCACCTCTAAGGCAATGCAGAAGAGATGAGCTCGGAGAGTGATGTGATGCAGCGCTGGGAGCAGGAGGCAGCAGTCAGCCACAACCTAAACCTCATTACTCCTGCTACCAAAGCTTGGCACTCCTCCTGCACCCTCTGCACATGCTCTCACACTGTGCTCCTTCCCACCCTGCACAGGGAGAGGGCTTCTTCTCCACACAGACTGCCACTGCAGAGCGCCAGGGTCTGTGAGTCTCTAAAACATCATCTCTCTCAAGGGATTGTGCTCATTTGATGTCTGAACATTGCATTAATGATAATTAATGTTTGTAAATGGTGCAACAAGCATCTGTCACTCCGGTGCTCCAACTCTCTTTGGATACATCTGCTTTGCTTTAGCCCCTATTTAGCAGAGGTTATGTGGTATGTTTGAATTCCAGTAAGATCAGCATTGCATATACAAAGACACAGTTCGGTCTGGTTTGCTGTGTGTTACATAGCAAATCTGCAAATGTTTCAAACATGCCAGGCAAACAATGTACGTGGTGCTGAGCAGAGATGAAGACTTCACAGGCTGGGACACCAGGAGAGCTGGAGGAAGCAGAGAATGGGTGCAAGATGCTTTTGCTGCATGAAGAGCAGAGCTGCCAGATGTTCATCTAACCCCAAGGATACAGACATTCAGGACCTGTTTCTCTGTTTTGCTTTGGATTGGTTTTGGTTTTCTTTGTTTGTTTTGGTTTTGTTTTTCCCCAGGACTTTGAGAAGTAATCGTATTGCAAAGGGTACTGCAAATACTGGAGAAGAAAATTGTCTTTCCTGACAGGTTAACTATATTTGGAGCTTATTATATATCACAGCTTATTGGTCTGTTTATATGCAGTGCAATTATTTTTATTGCATAGGCACAAAGAATGGATATGTATGGTTAAAATGTGCAATAAATAATCAAGGTTAAATCTTTCATTTATATTATAATACCAAAGAGACTATGAAAAAGCATAACCCACTGAGAGCAGCTCAGTGAGCCCTGAGAGATCTCTGATACCTTGGAAAAACACTTTTTCAGATGAGACTGAGAGTGCCTCTCAGTCTCTGAAGCACTTTGCTTTTTCAAACAACACTTTCTGAAATTGTTGAAGAGAATGACATTCCAAACTGAGTCCTGAGCACAGATTAACCACTAAATTTTCTTTAAGAAAACCCCAACACAGTTGTATGCCCTACAATCAAATAGAAGGCAGGAAATACATGAATCACAGAAAAACACCAGCTAGAAGAAGCATACACCCATAGAGTCTGAATGAGCACAGGGGCAACAGCTAGCAATAATTAACTAAAGCCCTGTGAAGGAAGCAGTGCTGTCAGTGCTGCTCCAACCCAGCTGCCAGGACCAGTGATGCTGTGGAGATAAAAAAACGCATCAAGGATGGGCTGAGTCATCCTTCCCCACACAGAAAGGCAGGCAGTCATCTACCTGTTTGTCTCAGGGCCATCCACCACCTCCTCATCTATTCTGTCCTCTGAACACTGTTTGGGAGTTAGTTCGCACTGTGAGAAAAACCAACCCTAAACCAACCAAAAATTGTCAAAGAAATTCAAGTTTCTGCCAACAACCCTTAAAGCTTAGACAAGAGGGAAAAAGAAAGACATGTTGCCCTTACTCATACCAGAGTGAGTATCTGGACCTGACCTGAAAGTTGCTTGGAGATGACTGCAGAATACCACAAAAATTTAACTGTCTGACATCTTTCCAAATCTCAGCTATGTTTGCACAGGACAGGTGAGGGAGATGCTCTGAAAGCCTGTTGTGCAAGTCCCAAGAGGGGAATTTGGTGCAGTAGCTGGAAACCAGGAGACTTCGCTAGCCTGTGGCATCCTAATAGTGAACAGCACCTGTTAGGTACACCGCTCATATGGGTTAGAGGATGGTTACTCTGTCAAGTCATTAAACGCTATTAGACTGCGCTGCCAGGTACCCACATTTTAACTGATATGCACCAGGAACAGCACAACTTTGAGCTGTTTGCAAAAGGAAAAGGATTTTAAAAATTGGAAAAGTGCTCAAGAAATAGTGGGATTTAGAAAACTTTTGTACTTGTATCTATTCCAATGTGTCTGAAGTGTGGACATCTGCACTTTTCATCTCTAGCACTGACATGAAGTTAGGCTGAAATTTATTCCTTGCCCTTCTCAGGATGATTGCAGACCAAAACACACCTGGAAGTGATGCTCCCAGGAAAGCTGCAGTAAGAGGAAGGAAGAAGGAAGAAAATCAGGAGGAAAAATAGGCAGAATTAAAAGGTGGGGTTTAGCCTTCTTTTGGTATGGAAAATGGATCTATTATTCTGTATCCACCACTCCATCCAAGCTGTGCTGGAAATCCTTGTTGAACTGCTTGCTGAGGAGGTTTGGAACTACAGCCAAATTCATGGCAGCAAAAGTGAATTAATCTCTGTGGAAAGGACACAGGAGTGAAGTGCGACTGTCTACAGGTGACCTTCAGCAAGACACAGCGCAAGTGCAATATTCCCTTCAATGCAGCAAGGAATGGTACATGGCACATTCTTAGAGATGTGCTAAGGGCCAAAATCAAAGTGTTTACATTCTCTCTGACTTCTTCTATCCAAATGCCTCCCTGAAAGACAGAGGAAAAGACCTCATGCTTCATTTCAATTGGAAAATGGTTTATTAAACAGGTCCAGTAGGTTAAAAAATTAGTGTCATTGGTCTTTGTGAGTGTTTAGACCTGACAGTGCTGCAAGCTAAGGGGCACTGAGTTTTGGATCTGCAGACATCAAGGACTGCTGCTTGCATTGTGGAAAGCAATTGCTTTTATACAACCTGTTTTCTGATTTACCTAATCAGGCTGACAGACCATGCCAGTGAGCATGCACTGCAGAAATGTAAAATAACATATACAGTGATAATTCAGGAAGAAAGTCTTTTTAATAGACTGTTTGGGACTTGAAAGAGCTCTTGAATTAGCATAGAAATTCCTGGTCAAGTTAGGACTCTTTCTGTCCTCAAGAATAATGTCCAGATGGATGTTAAACCTCTGGAGGACACAGGTAGGCCATGGCTAAGTTGTATGTTGAAAATCATGGTAATTAGTCAATCAATAAGATGAAGAAATACAGGTTTAAGAGAGGAAGATGACTCTGGAATGACCCACCTTCATAATAATTTTGTTCACAGCAGTTCAGGAGAGCCAGGCAGTGCTACAGGAGGCACCTTGGTCTGTCTCGAGCACCATGGTGAGTAGTGTGAACTTGACATTGGGTTCTGGGAGAGCCCAGCAACCTTAGCACTCAGTCAGATTCATACTGAAGTGTCTGATCAAACAGAGAGGGATGAAAGCCACACAGCTGACTTGAGGTTCTTCCCTCCACATGAGACAGAGAGATCTTGGGCTTTCTCTCTCAGCTGACACTCACTGTCAGCAAACACAGACATAATTGTGCCTTCTTGTACTGGGAGAAGAAACACACCTTTTGAAAACATGTAAGATTAAAACCTGTCTTTTTTCATGTCAGTGGCAAAGATGAACTTCTACAACAAGACGAAACAGCTGGGAGAGGTATATATGCCCTTGCAGTGACTGGATGATAGAGAAAACTTTCTATGGCAAGTTCAAGTGCTTTAGAGAGAAGCAGTCTGTCTCAGGGATGTTGCTGTTAGTGCTCTGCTAATGGTATTGTGTGGTGGTCATTACTCTGACAAGCACTCAATAAAGCCATTTTGAAAAGAGAAACAAGAAAAACAATGTACCAGAGAATTACCTAAAATTTAGATCAGCTCGGCAGCTAGTCTGCAGAGGTGTCATTCTTCAGCATGAAAGCAGCAAGCAAGCGATAAAGGCTGTGATAATTACCCGTGTCTGCATCCAGCCACCAGCATGGAGAACCTTTTCTCTCTCTCTGCCTGACAGCAAAGAACAGCGCATGTATGGTAAACACATGTGAAAGAGAAAGAGCATTTGTGTGTCCTGAAGTAATTCCCTGACATCTGGCACTTTCAGATTTGTCAGCTGTCATAGAGATTGCCCCAGTGCTTCTGTATCCCAGGCAGCTCTGCTCCCTCACCCCTCAATGTGCAGAGGCTTTCAGCACACCCAGCACTCATTAATGAATTCATCCTCAGCTTCTTTTCAAGCCTTTTGGCTGCTGCTTGGTCTACCACAGCCAATATTGAGGGCATGGCAAATATTGGGGGGTTTCTCTCTGCCAGCGCATTTATAAGGATGAATCTACAATCTTAAAGTTGGTTGGGGTTCTTTTTGCTGTGACACTTAGGATGATCTCCAGCTCTTGGGACCTTCAAATTCAGAGCCCTAAACACTTTTTTTTCCCCGATCAGTTTGGCTGATAACTCATCCAGGATTGGTGGATTTCTGGTTTGGGTTTCTTTTTAGCCAGTGTGGCAATTTTTCATTCTATTTTAGAGATTCATTTTAATCCTGAAGAAATAGGAGGAATGCTTCTAGGAAATAGGAAGCAACAAGTTCAAATACACACTTGGCAAACAGAAATCTTTAAAAGCAGGATAATTTGATCACAGAAGGCTGAGCACTTAAATGGAATGATGCTGATATGGGACTCATTCAAGTGCAGTGCCCACAACTCTCAGATGCCAGTGCAGGAGGGGCTGCACCTTCTCAAAACCTCCTCAGAAGACATGTAGAACAAGCTTAGAGATTTAGTTTCCTCCAAAGCACAGTTACAGCTCCTGCTTTCTTTCAAGACAGCCATTCCCTTCTTCCTTGTAGTATTCTACTCATTAAAGTATTGTCCTGGGTTGGGAGAATGGTGTGGGGGTCTCCAGACTCATCTCCCCATTTCCCCCTGTCCAAAAGAAGGGGAACCACCTATGTGCTACTGCAGGCAGTGATCCACAGGCAGCGATGCTCACCCATTGCTATGGAGCTCTGCATCTGGCAGAGAGAATTCAGGACTCCCTGAGCAGAGAATAAAAGAGCATAGAAGGAAGAGTGGAGCTGTAATCTCTAAGCCATGAATTTCAACAGCGCAAGAACCAAGACTGTCTCCAACCCCTTCACCACACCCTGACAAGGCTGTCCCAAGAGCATGGGGACCGATGGGGATAGGAAGCAGGAGAAAGAGCTCATGGCATGGCAGGGCTCTGCAAGAGGGTAGCACAGGCAGGAGAAAGGGGGGAGTTTTCCTTCTGTGCACTCCACATGGAAGGTTTCTTATCCCTGTGGGTGTAAGATCACAAGGTAAAGGGAAGGGATAAAACAACATTTTCCCTTCACATCTCCTTCTCTACAAAGCCCCCTGTTTAATTAAAAGCCTGGAGAATCAAACTCCAAGATTTCATGTAACGAGGCCATGTACAGAGCGCAGTGCTTACCATCTGCTTTACTGGTAATTGGCTTAAAGTGGGAATGTTTTTGAGTTAATGAACTTCCTCTATCTGCATTCCAGCCATCTAAACTTTCAGATTAGGAAAAGCACTGCAGCTATTGCACATCAGCTTCTCTCTGGATTCAACACTGCCTGCGCCGATGCCCCTCTGCCCTACAACAAAGGCATGCTGCCCATCAGTGGAGAAGTTAATTAAATAACTTTTGAAGTCTGGCTGTGTACAGACTCTTTGGATGAAAGGCACTATTTAAATATTAGCTGTCATGACGATGAGAATGATTATGGTTATTTTGGCCATATTAGTAATAATAAGTAATATCATTTTTAAAGGTATTGAAACCTCTTCACACAACTCAAATGAAAGCTCTAAATATTGCTTATTAGAATAGCCAGTCAAAATGTTTTATTCTAAGTATTTATCTTGTGAAAACTCTTGCTATTCTACATGGGAAGTTCTGCTATTTACCTTGAAAAGCTGCAAACAACAGTAAACCCAAATTGGTTGCCATAAATAAAGACTTCAGCTTCATCTTAATTTTGCAATAAAAGTTTTAAAGAAAAGGAAGTTTTCAGTATTTTCCACAGAGCCCATATGCATTTTTCACCAGCTTTACTATCCTTGCTAGCCTTTACTAAT
>JAOEHY010035676.1:70879-95202 GCA_025447955.1 Psilopsiagon aurifrons
CTCATATCCAATCTAAACTTCCCCTGTTTAAGTTTGAACCCGTTACCCCTTGTCCTATCACTACAGTCCCTAATGAATGGCTGCTCCTATAATAGGTGACCCTTCTTCCCCTGCTAGAATTCATTCTCCCTCTCTCCCAACCATCCCCACATACAGCTGATCTGCAAGACCTTATTTTCCTCAGAAGCAAATCCTGCACTGGAGATTGGGGGAGGCAGGAAGGTGGGAGCTGCTGACACCTGAACCTGCACTCTAGACAAGTCCTTTGGAAAAGGATGAGTGGTCAGGAGCGGGTCCTTCCCTGCGGGCACCATGCAGAACAGATGCACAAGGTGATTCTCCTCTGCTGGAGGTGCACACATGGCTCTGGGCCCACTGCTTGCCTGACTCCTGCAGGTCACTGCTGCACAGCTGGGGAAGGTCAGACACCTGCCAAGCATCAGTATTTTGAGCACAACTGAATGCCAGAGCCTTCACTAATAACATTCAGTAGCAGAAGACATCATGAAAATTAAAGTGAAATGGAAAAGAACTTCAAAGGCAGGTCTCAGCCACAGGCCATCTAGCTGGGTACCAGGTGGGATGAAAAGCCTCGGGAGCAACGAGGATGCTAGGATCAAAGGCACCTTGACTGCCAAGCTGTAATTGTACCTGTCTAAAAAAGCCTTCACAATAGGCTAACACTGCTTTGTGGTGGCATCTGTGAAACAAAATGTCAAACCACACTGAACAGCACTGTACAAAAGATGTTCCTTGTTCTCCTGAGTGAGCATGGGCAAACACACACATGCTGGCACAGGGGTTAAGAGGACGATGATGGTTTAGTTTATACAGAGCCAGGCTGAGCTAGATTTATAGTTTGTCTTATCTAGCTTTGCCCATCCTTCTGCTGTTCCTAAACCATTCCCATCACTGCTTTCTTTGAGCACCTTGCAGCTGCACTCTGCAGCGTGTACCGAGGGGTGCAACAGCTCCCTCAGTCCCACACCCTGCCAGGGTGGTGAGCTGTGGATGGGGCTTCTCACTCAACCATACAGCGCCTTGGGAGGGGGTTGGCACTGAGCCACATGTCACCAGATGTTGCCCTGCTCAAAGACCAAAGGGTGCTTCAGCCTCAGCCAGTGTACACAGGCACCCCTTCCCTGAAAGCACAGGAATCCTGCTCTGCATCATTTGATTTGGCTGGCCTGAGCCAGGGCTCTGAACAGACGCCAGCAGGTCAGGAACATGCACTGGCACACTTGTTGGTGAAGCATTTGCTGTGATAATAGTTTCGGAAATGTTTGGGAGATTTCTCCAAAGAGTATTTCTCTCATACCATGTTGCATTGCTCCCCTGAGGAACATTAAAGAGGCATATGCATCACTGGGGGTGCAGGAAGGATGCTCATCTGGGCTATGTTTCTATACATCTGCCTTTTAAATAATCTATCACAAAGTAGGAATATTTGTTAATTATTCAGTCTCAGTAATTCAAAGCTGTTAATAATGAAAGAAGTGGATATTGCTGTAAATTAAAATCAATGGTTTGCATAACATCTTTTATCAAATCTGAGCACTCTGGCTTCCAAGCATGCTTCCCTCTTTAATAAAGCAGAGATTGATGGGTTTGCTATTATGAGGAAATGAGATTCAGACAAAATGATTGTTGGTTAGTAGGAATATAGAAATCACTTAAGGAAAAAGGTGAAATACCGATGTGGAATGAATGCTTAAAACCCATACATGGATGTATTTAAAAGGCTCTTCTGTATAGTCATTAAAGTGAGTAAAAAAAGGGTAATTATTTTTTCAAGCTCAGTTCCTACTTTCCTGTAAACACCGCAACTTTTCTAAATGACCTCAAGTGCTTCTGCATATTTTATGCAGCAATTAAACCACACACATCAGTCATGATGGTAAGACCACGTACATTGCTCCTCTGGTTTTCATTACACATCACATCCTGACCTCCCTGCACTGCCACAGGAAAAAACCTCTCCAATAAACAGCTCAGTGCACCTTAGGTAATGCACAGGCACTCCTGCGGGAGTGCAAGATGCAAAAGAGAGGGAGGGTTGAACAAATAAGACTTGGCTTTGGGGGGCAGAGAAGCACAGCTGATACAAAGGAGGCTGGAAGGCCCATTTCCAAACTGGAGAGGAATAGCCGTGCCTGCAGAGGCAGCCTGGAGGAGCATCTCCTGGAGGTAGCCAGGGACCATAACAAGAGATGTGTGTAATCATCACTGAAGGAGATTAAAAGCATGGAGCAGTGGGAGCATGTGAAAGAGCTTTCCTGATTTAACAGTGGCCTCAGTGTATGGGGAATACATGGGAGAGTTGGTCCGCTTTGTTTTCATCTAAGCCATGGCTTTTCCTTCTGTAACTCCAGCTGACATCTGTAAATTCATCTGACATCATGTGGTCTTCAATTACAAATAAGCTGTCATTTCCCTCTCCTTCTTTCTACTCCCCTGATTATTCCTAGGCATAAAATCAGAGGTTGTGTTAAACACTTCAAAATCAAGATATGTTATTTTTCGAGTAAACCTAATAATGCATGTCTCAGTATAGAAACATGACAATAGGGAAGATATTATTTGATCTATGGCTTTCCAACTGTTATCATATTCTTTTGTACTGCCACCTAAAAATATTAATCATAAGTCAGCATTAATCCAGAAGCATGCTATTTCTTTTAGTGACTTCAAATGCTACATTGCCTGTGCCGCTTCACTTCAGACTGTGCAGATGGCAGGACAACTTCTAACAGATTCAAATCAATTATGTACTTCACTTCTGTTTTAGAAACAGATTGAAATTAATTTAAGTATTGACAAGCCAGAAATAAACAGCATTCCACATATCAAAATAACTCAGTCATACGGTTAGTTTGAGTGCTTTTTCTTTTTTAACTAAATAAATTGCAGTGGTGGGGTGGGTGGGTGGGAGGGGATGAGCTTTTCTCCTTTTATACTGGTTTGAAATATAACTATTGATAACATCACTGATCCCGCACCTCTGCTCCTACATATCTCCTGGAGGCTGAATGCTACATTGCTTGGAGAATTGTTTTAAGCAGGTGATAATACTGATTAAAATCAATTGTCAAGATGAAGCAAAGAAGACAGGCTATTTAAAAGTTGTAGAAATTGTTGTGTGGGGGCTGTGCAGTCAATCAGTACGTGCCAGGAGCGCTCTGCCATTCAGGAGTGGGTGCACACTGAAGCCTTTGGACACCAGGAGACACCAGGGCATGAGCTATGGCTCCAGCCCTGCATGCTCCACAGGCTGTGAGACTGACCAGATTCAGGCTGACAGGCAAGGCATAAAGGGCTCCAAGTGCCAAAGCCAGAAAAGAAAAGCAAGCTTTCTGCCGGTCCATGCCATTTCTTTAGCTTACACCAGCAGAAGTTCTTGCCTTTTCCAGATGGAAATTGGATGTGGGGCTGACTGATCCTGAACAATGAGATGCTTTATCATCATCTTCATACAGGCAAATGTCTGAGACTGAGAGAGACAGACAGCAGTTTGCACAGTTACATGAGTAATGTGTGATGGAGGTAGGAGACAAACCCAAACCTAGCGAGTCTCCAAGGAACTGCCCGAGCCTCAGGACCAATCCTCTTGCAGGGAAGTTAGGTGGCAGTCCAGTGGCCACATCTGTCTCTACTTTCCATACAGCGAAGGACGAAACCTGGCTCTGCTCTTCCCCAGATCAAGTGTTGTATAACTTACACCCACATATGAGCGGATATTGCTGCGAGGCTGATGCGCTTAAGCACAATCCTTAAAAACCATTAGGCTGACACCTAAAATGTACCATAAAATTGACTTATGAAATTAGACTTAGATTCAGATGACAGTATTTACATGGAGGAAGGACAGCTGCGGCAATCACTTTGTTTGGGATCCACTAACAGCTACTGCAGGAGAGCTCTTGTGCAAAGCCCTGCTCAATGACAAATCACAATCTACCCAGAGCTGCAGGACCTTGGCACTACATTTTGCTCCTTTAATATACTTTCAAGTCTTTACATTTTACTCCCAACACCCCCTTCATTTTCCGAATATTCTCCTTTCATTTTCACACAAGCATAACAATACTTTTCAAATATGCAGGGTCTACTTATTTTAATGAGGTCAGCATTAAGAAAAATCAGATCTCTGGTTTAGGCATAGGAAGGAATTTAGGCACGCTACAAAGCACAGCAGAGATGTTGTAACAATCATTTTTCCTTTGTAAATGCTGAATAGGACCAAAGATCAAAGATGCCTTTAATCAGAAATGCCTTGATCAGTTCCTAATTAGAATTGTTCCTCAGAATTAAGACCACTGCATCTTCCAAACTACAGGTCAGTTCAATGAAGAACAGAAGATGATGAAAGAAGCACAGAAATACACCTGACTTTTGGTTCATATTCCATATTAATAATGTGATTATCCTTTATTTTCCAGGTAAGTGGCTCTTTCTATCTTATGTCATACAGAAGTCTTAAACAGAGCAGGCTGTATGTTCAAATGACAAATACAGCATAGCTGTATACTCAGGGGATCTGATTTAATGAAGCACCTTAGTTCCCAGCAGCATTCCCATTAATTGTCATTTATTTCACTTCTATATCCTATAAATGTTGAAAACAGAATTGAGTATGTGCCTTCAAACAGGAATGTTTGCAATACACTTATTGTACAAAAGAATTTTACTTTACAGAAACATGAGCAACATCACCATTACACATACATGTACCACTACCTCGAGCTTCATCTCAGTAGTTTAGAAACAGAGTAGCGATGCAAACGTATGACATAACCTCCTCTGTCATAGGCATAAGCTGGAAAAAATATGCTAAACATACTCTGAGTGCCCAGATTTCTCTCAGAAATCTGTGGGATGCCTCCTGCAATAACTATGTGCAAATCAGACTGATCAAGCAGAGCCCACTTCTCTTTCAGGGTGAGCTGCTACTCTGGGGCTAAAAGCATGTTTGCCTGTCTTACAGGTTTTCCCATTAAAAAAACCAAAAGTAAGCCCTACCTTATGTTCACACATTTGTTTTCCCAAAGATAACTCTATGAAAATATCACAATAGAAGATCTTAATCTTGATGAGCATTCTCTTACTGAGTTCTCATTTTAAAACCAGGTAAAACCTTTGTTCCTGTCTTTTCCAAGACCCTGGAAGTTGCAAGTCTTTCAAATCAACATGCATGAAGGTTTTGCTCTGCTTTTGCAAGCAGTGTTTATAGCCAGGGAAACATTGTTAAATGAGAGGCATTTAGTCAAAACTGGTGAAGAGTCCTGGCATCAGGCTGTATATTAAAATATCCAGGATGTGCACTTTTCCCACTGCTTGGGACAATAAAAGACAAATACAGCTATTGGCTGTCTAACTTCTAATATTTCCTGGATAATTTCCCAGTTTCAAGGACCTAGAGGAGTGAAAGAGTTTCTTGTTGTTACCCGTGCTAATGGAAGTCTTGGCACAGACAAGATAGTGCATTGATTTCTGGAATACATTTATTTGAGACACCCCACAGACACCCTGCGTGGCTCTGAGCCACATGAAACCAGTTCTCAGCTCATTCATTACCAGACGGTGGCAGGAGACACTTTCACTTCTTTTTTGAAGACTGTTGGTGGAGTTCAACTGTTTGGCTCCCAAGGTGTGTGCCACTTGGAGCGGCTGACAGAGTGGTTACCTTGTTCCCCCAGGGAATGCTGTGCCTCCTTAGTTCCTTCTCTAATGCCCTGATTTCTGAACTGCCCAACCAGTTCCCTGTACCCCGACACAAAACACACTGGTCAAGTTTGACAGAAGTCATCTTTGAGAGGTCACAAATTCCCAACTCTGCTACCTCAATTTGAGCTTTACCATAAAGATGAGAGCTTGGCAAGCTAATACCACAGGTGTCAGCCAGAAACCTTTCACTTGTTCACCAGCTCATTTTGTATGAATTCACTGTTCTATTTGGGTTCCAGACCACTGTTTTATTTGGGCTTCCTTATAAGCAAGGACATAGAAAGTCCTTGATTCAAGAACAGATCACTCAGATTTCTTGTTTTATTTAAACCTCCTTCTACATCCTCAGCTAAGTGCATGTTCTGAATACTCTCCACAAAAGCCTCATCACATTTCTCACCTCAAACAAACAACTGAAGATGTCAACCCGGGCAAGCAGCAGGATAGAGGAGAATCAAACAGTTGGAAGTGCTTTGTAGATAGTAAGTGCAAGCATTTCACTCAGATGCAACCCAGATCCCACCCAGAAGTCCCTAACATTTCTCTGAAGCCAGCCTAAGAAGCTCTGGAAGTTTGTTCAGTTGTGATTTCCTTTGGCTAACGAGCAAAAGAGCTTCCAGGAAGAATGTCTCACCATGCTCAACTGGAGAAGCCCTTGACAAAGACTCCTAGGGAAGCTGTTACAGAAGAGAACAACGTGAAGAGAAGAGACTTTCTTCCCCACAAAGGAGTGAAATGACCTCGAGGTTTCTTGGTGGCATCAGGTATGGACTTTGCACTCACAGGTTCGTTTGACCCACAATTGGGAGAGAGCTGTTACCTCTACCAGCTACCTCACTGCAGGCCGATTTTAATTCTGTTTCAGTTTGATAACTGACCACTTGCAAATAAATTACACCTGATCTACTGGGTACCGCAGGTCTATAATCTTCCCTGCCACTGATCGAGGAAACTGGTCCAAGAACTTTGAGGGGGAAAAGAAGAATTCAAGGGGAAAACAGAGCACGCCCTACTGGAAATAAACTCTATTGCCCAAACATGCTTGGAAACAAGCAAAGGCCTGAAATTTGATAAAATAGAGCAGAAACATAGGATCAGTTTAAGGGTTTAAAAGCTTATGGAGGAAGACAGGCTGGGCATGTCAGTTGTATTATGTGGCCCTATTGGTAAAGTTTTGAGACAAGCAAAGAAGAAAAAGGTAAGCTGCCTTCATCCAGCATCTCAGATACACCTATAAAATGATGCTGCAAGCTCAATGCTCTCCTCAAGTGTCAGAGAAGGGACCAATCAAGCACAGAGACACAAGGCTCAAAAAAAGCAAAAAGGCTGCAACAACCATTTGCTTTTGTGTGCAATTTGTTCCACCTCAGAGCAAGAAAACCAGCTTCCAACCCGGGGTTGGCAGGTTCCTGGCAGCGCTGAGCAGCCAGGCTGCTAAAGCAGGGAAGCGTGTTCCCATTGGGCTTAAATTCTCTGCTTAGGGGTCTGCAAGGTTGTTGGAAACACAGTAGATCTGCCAGGCACAAAGCACTGAAAACTTTAATTAGTGACATTTCTGGAAAGCTGCTGCAGTGCATTTTAACTGAGGGTGAGCACAGAAAACTACTTTGGTTTGTGGTTCATTTTCTGGTTATTCAAACTCCAACAGGTATTTCAGGTGAGGGATGCTGTCAGTTGAATCAGTTTACAGCTTTATCTCCAGTGAAATCTTCTGTCTTATAGTGCATGACTGAAACTAATTCTAAATAGAACCTCACGTTGCTGCAAGGAGACAGCATCCACAAGGGCTTAGAGCATGGCTTACAGGAGAACATATAAGCAATACAAAACCACTATGTGCCTGCACTGGTCTAGTCCCAGATCTGCTGGGCTCAGGAAAGCCTATTGAACAGTAGCTGAATTGCAAGAAATAAAACCTCCATGTCTCACTGTAGCTGCCAGCTCAGCCCGAAAATCACATCCCCATTATGGCCCATAAAAATGGAAATTGCAAATAATGACAGTAATGGGACCAAATCTATTTCAGCTGCTTGGGAATGGAGGAAAAAAATATGCATTCTCCCACTGTAGCATGACCCAAAATCCAAAAAGCAGGTTAATTCCAAAAGAAGAAAGGCAGTCTATTAATCTTCCTGGGATGTCTGCCAGCAAAGAGGAGGTTTATCTTGATGTACCAGCCCCAAAGAAGTTCTCTGGCAGCCCATGCCTCCTTTCTGCAGAGTAACTCAAAATCTGTCTGGACTCCTGTGACATCCTTTAGTAGCCTATGTCTTCCAAATACCCAAGACACTAACTGGGTGCCCTCAGAACCATGTCACAGCTCTTGGGCATCTTCCTCACCATTCAGTTCTCAGTCCTGAGAACTTCTTGACTAAATTAACATGAATCAAGTCCTTCCTGCTTATCTTCTTTAGTTAGATGTAATAATTCTCCTCTTACACTTCCCATGAAGAACACAACAGCCTGTTCTCAGATAAGTCCTCAGAGGTCTCAGGAAGCTCATGAGAAGATGTCGTGGTTCAAGCCCAGTCGATAACTCAGAACCACGCAGCCCTCGCTCATGTTCCCCCTTCCTCCCCCTGCTCCCAAAGGGATGGGGAGGAAAATCCAAAGAATGTAACTCCCGCCAGTCGAGACAAGAGCAGCCCAGTAACTAAGGTATAACACAAACCACTGCTGCTACCACCAATAATAATGATGAGAAGGGAAGTAATGAGGGAAAACAGTACAACCGCTCACCACCCACAGACCGATACCCAGCCTGACCCAGCAGTGATCTCACCCTTCCGGGTAACTGCCCCCAGTTTACATACTGGGCATGACGCGCTGTGGTATGGAATACCTCTTTGGTCAGTTTGGGTCAGGTGTCCTCTCTCTGCTTCCTCCCGGCTTCCCCTCCTCCCTGAGCAGCAACTGAAAACATCGGTGTTATCAGTGCTGTTCGTAGGCTGAAAGTCAAAACCACAGCACTGCACTGGCTACCAAGAAGGAGAAAAATGACTGCTGCTGCTGAACCCAGGACAGAAGAGCAAGCCCTGGTTAAGTCTCCAGACTAGTCTACCGACAGTGAGCAATGAGCTGGCACATCACCACAGGCCTATGATCTCACTGTGGGAAGAAGGCTTTGAAAACAAATAAACTTAGTATTTTCAGGTCCTGGCCTTTAAGACAAAGTGGAACAGAACTGAAATTCCAATAGATATAACTCTGGAGATATGGAGATGGAAAATAATAATCTGAGCTCTAGGAGCCAGCTGGGAGCTTGGGTGATTTTCCAGATTAGGCTAAGGAACAGAGGACCAACTGAAGTAATGTGTTTACATGCATCGGATACCCAGAACCAGCTTCTTTTAAAAGATACGCTCTTGTTCAGCACTGTATCCAGTGGAGCCTGATCTTACATCTATCTGGTACCCTGCTGGAACAGTGACCCAATATTCCCATAGGGAGGGCGCTTGGGCTGTGAAAGTCACTTAGCAAACAAACAAGCAGATGCTGAGTACATTAAAGCTTTAAGGTCATTGAAAAAGCAAGGAAAATCTGCCTGCTCTTAGGTGGCAATACTCTGTGCCTACACACAGAGCCACAGCTAGAGATGAACTGTAAATGCCCAACTTAAGGCAGTTGACAAGACAGGTATGACCCCAAAACAGCCATGAGTTTTCCTCTGCTCTCATACAGGCACAAGCTTATGTGCCGCAGGAAGGGGAAGGCCCTGCTCAATTTGCTCTCCTTCACTCTGACCCATCAAGAGACAGATAGCTCACTCCATTCAGCCTTAGCAGCAAACAGGGCCCTTTTCTTTCTCCTTCACTCCTCACTGAGCTTATAGCAATGCCAATGTGCAGTAGAAAGGTCAGCTGTTGGGCCATTTATCACAGGTCTACCAGCAGAGAGCCAGA
Source organism: Psilopsiagon aurifrons (assembly GCA_025447955.1). NCBI lineage: Eukaryota > Metazoa > Chordata > Aves > Psittaciformes > Psittacidae > Psilopsiagon > Psilopsiagon aurifrons. The sequence goes on from JAOEHY010035676.1 coordinate 80,506, forward strand.
AACCCAGCATCTGTGTCCAGTAGCCCTCTCCAGTGTTGATATTCTGTTCCAAATGCCTTTTTTTCTGCAAGGAGAGATACATATACATATTTATTTTAAGTTTTCCAAATTCACTATTCCTCAAACGTGAGAAATATATTAAGGGCATCTGTCAAGCGTGAGATGAAATTCTCCCACCAGCCCATGTACCATATCCTGGGAAGGACTTGAACTGGATAAGGTCATAGTAAGCTTACAACATTTTAGAGTAGAAACTTCATCAACCACAAAAAGCCAGCTGCAACAGGCAGACCCTTCACCTCTCCACCTCCTATGCACGTGCTTAGAGGTAGCTTGGGGTTTATGGAGGGATACGAGCACAAGAACTGAAATTGTCTCTTTGCAAATGTAATCCCAGCAGTCGTAGTACTAATGGCACCTTGTCTCCCCATGGGATGAGGAGGAATGGATTGCTTTGCTACGTTTTTCAGCATGCCTTGAGATGGGGTATTTCTTTTTGACCCTTTCTTTAATGACCTGCCCTACAATGGATTCACCCTAAACACCCAAAGACTCCCTGAAACCTTCATCTCCACAGGGCTCCTGTCCATCAGATGGCAAAGCTTGTGTTCAGACAACAGATACTTTTCCTTAGTGTTCTGTCTTTGGGAGGCAGACACAGTATGGCAAGTCCTTGGTTAACAGATGGTAATGGGGCAAGTATATTCAGCCAATGACTGAAGTTCAGACCTCTGACTGCCAGACCAAGGAGTCACATCGCTGATGATTCATTGCCACAGTACAGTAAGGCCAAAATAAATAGTGGAAAGACTAAGAAAAGGAGCACATTTCTTATCTGTGTCATAGATGCAGTCTGCTCCAGGGTAATAGTCCATCAACAGCCATTTATACCTGATAGCAGGTCCTAGAAACACGGCCAAGTAAACAGTACAAAATGATTTGCTGCAACACCTTTCACATCCAAGATAGCAGAAATGCTCTTTCCCAAACAGTGAATAGCTCATCCTACAGCTGCACACACTATCGCAGCAGGATCTGCAGTAGGTAACAGCTCAGTGGAACTCTCAGCGTTGCAGCCCTATTCCCAAGACAGCATTCCCAGAAGAGACGTCTACCCAGGACCTCGGGACTGTCTTTCTGCACTTCTTCCAAAGCAACTCAGAGAATTCCAACTCAATGAGAGGAGAGCAAAAGCCATTGGACTTTCACCTACAGCCAATACCCTTTTGTTCTGAGACACACCATCACCTCTATTCTATGAGGAAACATGGCTCTGTCGATATGGTGCCCTATTAACCCTTACACAGCTAGCCCTGTCCCATGTCTCACACATAGCCCCAGATCTACAGCACTCCTCTCTTAAGAGACACCCTAACACCCCCTTCCAGCTTCCTTACTCGCCACATCTGAGCACAGCTGGCTCAAGAAATCCCAAACATGGCGATACATTGAATTTTGTCAGCCTAACATTGAGGGTCAGCCCTGAAAAGTCAAGGAGTGTGCCCTGGAAAGCGTCCGGTGCTGCAGGGGCTGGCATCACCCTTCCATGCAGCTGTTGTGGGGAAAAGCCAGCAACAAGGTACAGCCCATTTTCTTGCTCTGGGCAATCTGCTGCCCATCTTTGCCAAGCCCTAGAGCTAGCTCTTGCCCCAGGATATCCTAAGGCCTTGGGACTGTTTTAAGAACCTTCCACAACCTCTTTCAGATCTTCACCAGCTGCCACTCTGCACAGAGACACTGAAGCTAAAGAAAGGATGTGCTGAAATACACTAAGAAGTTGATTTTTATGGCCCAACTCTTCAACAAGGGCATTTTCATCTGTGCAGACTCCTCAGGGCACACTAATAGGAGCAGAGTGAAACACTGCAGGCTGCATGACAGCCTTACCTCCCTGGAGAGGCTCAGCACACGGAGACAAATAGCGGAGCTGCCCCTCTGCACCCTCTAACTTATTTCAGAGAGTATATATGTCCCACTTGCTCCACAGCTGCCGTAAAGGAGCACACTGTTAATTTGCAGAAGCTGTAGCCAGGCTTAAAAATTCCATTAATTAAGTGTTGGCGGAGGTGTTTGGAATGATGTTCCAATAAATATAGTGCTATGAAGTGTTTCCCTAGAAACTGAGAAAAAAGATGAACAATACAAGAAGCACCCAGGCTGGTAACAGCTTCTCCTCCTGCTGAGTGGTGCCTGGGCTGTAGAGAGCATTCAGCACAGAGAACTTCTTTTGCAGGGCACTTTGGCTACTGAGCATTTTTGATTGGTAGCACAGAAATACAAATGTGAGCCATTATACCATGTCTTGCTTCTCTGCACCTCCCTGCTTCACCTCTCTTCTTGCACCCATTATCAGCATATGGGAAACACTCTGCAGTCTGTGACTACAGATTCAGAAATGTCCCATGTTTTAGTGCTCCCACCTCGTGGACTTTTCTCTACTTGCCCCTGCAGGACTTCTTGCAGAGGCTAAACCTGCAGTACCTGAAGGGGCTATAAGGATGCTGGGGAGGGACTCTTCATTAGGGACTGTAGTGAGAGGACAAGGGGTAATGGGTTCAAACTGAAACAGGGGAAGTTTAGATTGGATGTGAGGAAGAACTTCTTTACTGTGTGGGTGGTGAGGCACTGGAATGGGTTGCGCAGAGAAGTTGTGAATGCTCCATCGCTGGTGGTGTTCAAGGCCAGGTTGGACATAGCCTTGGGTGGCATGGTTTAGTGAGTGGGAGGTGTCCTTGCCCATGGCAGGGGGGTTGGAACTGGATGAGCTTAAGGTCCTTTCCAACCATAACTATTCTATGATTCTAAACAAACTCAGCAAGCAGCCATCTTCCAAATGGCTGCTTATAAGTAGGGTAATTTTGCTCAACAGCTTACACATGGCAATATCTACAGCTGATATCAATCAATACTGTTAACTTTTGCCTCATAAGGAATCTGTAAGATTTTACTTCACTCTTTTCTAGCAGTGTGTGTTCTGCTTGCCATTACCCTCAGAAGCAGATGAGCTCACCCACATCAGGTCAGCAAGCAGAACAGGACATCGTATTGTTTGTATACCTAGGGATGAAAACACAGAGCCCTCATCTATGTACTCCTCTGATCACTGCATCATTCCTGCCTGGGGGATGCAGGCAGAGAAGATAGAACTCTGTAGAAAATCTCCTCAATCAGTATCTCTGTCTCCACAGAAATGCATGAGCAAATACCTTTCTGCATGGACGCTGCAAGTGTTACAGCAGGACTAGAGCTGATATTCCCTTAGAAAGGGAACTAGGAAAAGAAGAGTGTTTTAGGTGATTCTGGCCTGTTAAATGAATTTTAGCCTGGTATTTCTCACCTAAACGGAAATGTGATCAAAGAAGTTGGGATAAACAATGATTTAATGAAGCAAAGTTTAGAAGCTGGAGAGGTTTTGTAAAGAGTTTGTGTATACATGACAATAAATACTTACATTGCAACCTGCTGCAGGAATCAGGCTTTCCATGAACTTCCACTGGCAGGGCACTCAGAGCGCACAAGCTCTTTCATAAAATCCTTCCATTTTCTACACTTAGGTCCATTAAACAAGAGCTTATTTTGTTCCAGCTGCTTAGCACATCCTCCTCCTTGCCCAAATGGTCACTTCTGCTTTCAGCCCAGTTTTCTGCCTGTCCTGAGTCACAGCTCAGTTTTCACTCCTTCGGTCCTCATTGCTGGCTGACAATGTCTTAAGGAAGTGGGGATCAGTGCACACTCGAGCTCCTCTCCTAGGACATCACTTAGCTGCTTCTGGGATTTCAGGAATATAGTTCTTTTGGTCCCCCTCTCTCCCATTGCCAACTGTTGCTCCTGTTTTCCCCAGGTTTGGATGGGGAGAAGATACACAAGACCTCTGCATCTTTCTGCAGCCAGCTATCCTGCCAGTGTAGCAGCTTTAGGTAACAAACCCATCTTAGAGCCAGCAATCAACAGCACCTCTTCTTGATGTCCATGGAGACAGAAGCCTCTTGGGCCACAGGCAGGGCTCCAGATTTGGGACTCACTCAAACATACAGCTTGATTCAAGAGGGCATATAATTGAGAAGGTCTGTTGTCAGAAATACTGTTTACTATGCCTCTGAATGAGGACTTTGGAACAGCAGCTAGGTTAAATAATCGAATATTTTTGCTTCCAAACAAACACAACTAATTCAACTGATTTGATTCTTTGTTCCCCCACCTTGCTTCTCATTTCTCAAAGTCAAGAAAAGATTAATGAACCCCACGCAGTACTGCTCGAGGGCTCTGTGTTTTTCAGAGTAGTTCAAGGCACAAAAACACCTTCAGCAACAAACTGAGAAAACTAAAGCTGATAAAGCCAAGTTTGGAAGCAATTAACATCAATCTAAAATTCTGCTGTTTTGGGGGCTCAGCTTAAAAATAAAAAGCAATTACTGTTGTGACAAATTCAAATAATACATTGTTTCTCCACAGTTGATTTAGCAAAGGGAGTCTGCCTTCACCAACAGCTACAATAAAAAGCCTTATATAAAAAGCTATTTACTTGCACTCATCCTTCTCATGACTTTTTTCCCAAAAGCTAATTTCTCAAGAGCATAACAGCCTCTCCCAACACCTGAGGAAGCCACAAACCTTTATACAGTGTGAAGCATATAGAACAGCTCTGCCCACACTCAGAAGTACCCATTCAAATACGAGAGGTCTCTGCTTGTTGCACAAGAGCTTGAGAATGGCTCCAGCCAGCACAACCACAGCTCAGCTTGCCTGGCCCTGGCTGTAAACACGGGGCAGCTCCTCTTCTGCTCCTCCCCTCCTAGCCAAGGGCTTTAAGAGCAACAAGGGCTGCTCGTGCTGGAGCTCATATGGGACTTTGTTTGTCACAGTGGGGAGAACCATTCAGTCTTGGAAGTTTTGCTTGCAGACCTACACAAAGAGTCTGGTGGGAGAATCTGGAAAACAGTCCAGTTCTCAAAGCCCAGAGCAGGGCCTTTGGGGTTAAAATGCTAACAGAAATATATTTTAAAAGCTGCCTGAAGCACAATTTTGCTGTCAATATTTAGCATGCAATAGTAGGATGCTTGCCCAATGGAAACATCAGCCAGCACATGAAAATCAGTTTGCAGTTTGAGAAGTGTTCAAACTGCCTCTCGTTAGTAACTGCAACTTCCCAACCTGTTGCACTGCTGTAAATGACACCAGAGCATTTCTGTGCCAAAGCTCTTGCAAAAATTTGAGTCAGTGGTTTTCAAAGTGTGCCAGCAGAGCATGTCTGAGGCAGACCAGGAGCTCCCAACCACGCAGCACCCATAGCACTGGGATGAATGATTGAACAAGGAGTGCTGGAGCTCGAAGAAGGGAAAATGCACAAAGGTGGCAAACCACACGGTTCAGAACTGGTGTGGATTTGAGCCACCTGTGCTCCCAGCAATGTAGAGGAGTCAGATTCATCTGCTATGTGATAAAAGAAGGCTGGAATGCCAATGGGAAGCTTTACATCATTCCTGGCTATGGCAAATGCTCCATAGTGAGAAAATAAGTCTTACGAAAGGTCTATGAAGACTTTAATAGTCTTTAGTGAGGCCATTGCTCACTCCCCGTGAATGGCACGTTTGCTGTTTACACTGGCAAGGGCCCAAGCGAAGCAGAGTCCATCCCTGTTCAGACTGCTCAGCAAGGTCTGCATGTGCCCTTCTTGGTACACAGAAATCCTCTCAGTTTTCAAGGGCACAGTTGTTATGTACCCGTCCACACTCTGCAAGAGCCACCTGCCTGGTTTGCACACGGAAAAACGAGTCCACGGACTCCCCGATAACTTCTGCATGCAGAAACTATGTCTATTTTCTCTGCCCATTTGGAACAACAGGAGCGGATCAAAGCACTTGGCACTGTGGCCTCTACATCTCCACACTATGCAGGACATGTTTGGAATTTCAGATTCAGCCCAGTCTCCTGCTTGAATGTCCCCACCATGCCTGAATGTGGAAGTGGCACAGCTCGAGCCTATGCTTCAAAACCTTTAGCTCTCATTTTGGACTGCAGATTGTGTGGTGCAGAGCTGCTGATTTAGTGTCTTCCAAGAGGAATGTAGCTTTCAAGTCTCCTTGCTAAGCACTATGTGATCTGAACTGATGGACCACATGTGGGGATTACTGGGAGATTCACCTTACTGCTGTTCTGCACTGAAATGCAAGTGTAGGCACAGTGAAACAAACTGTAGCTGAACCATCTCTATATTTTCCTTCTATGCTCAAAGAGATTCAACCTTTTTCCACTTTCTCTGAGGCTGTCAAAATCTTTCTGTATGAAAGTGAAATTGCCTTAATGCACCAAAGAAACAGAAAAACTGAAAAAGAGAAATGCAAACATGTTTTGAAGGTTTGTACAGATTTACAAGAAACACCTTGTCATGAGCAGGCAGGGCAGCAGCCTGCTTGCTAAAACCCTTGTGCCAGCTCTGGCTCCGAAGAGAAGATTCCAAGCGCTACATCACAACCTGCAGATGGAGGAAGGGGTCTGTGCCAGTGAGGGCAGCAGTGAAAGAACTTGCAAGAGCTCCTGCCCTTTGGTGGAAGGCATCAGCAGCAAACAGCCTTCAGTTCAGTATGTGCTTACTGCGCTACAACTGGTCAGTGGGAAGGACTGCTGCACTCTTGTTTGTAGTGTGCCCAGCTGGTAGTTTTATAAAGGTGTTGGAAATGAAGAGAATAAAGAGAATAGCTTCCACCACCCCCCCATACTCTAACCAAATCCAGTGTTAGAGTTTTCATTCCAAACCACTTGACAGTCTCCCATTAGCCTACTGCCTATAATAAATGTGTCCAATAACAATCACAAAATTAAAAATTCTATCAAATATAGATCAAATACATGCAAGGCCATTTATTTTTCTACTCTAGAATTAAAGAAAATGAGGTCTGCCACCCCCCTTGGCTATGATAAATACAAGCTCCAAAGCAGACTGTCTAAAGCTTCCAAGAATGTATCTCCAACCTCACACTACAGCTTTTGCAAAATTCATAACCAATTCTTTCCACAGAAACAAAACATTTGTACAGTCCTCAAAACCTGTCAAGGGCAGGAGCTCTGTGGCCATGGCCATCTCATTTGGCTGGTGCAGGACAACTGTGAAACGTGCTGCTCCAAATGTTGCTGCTCCACAAGGCGCAGCTCTAAACAAAGTCAACCCATCCCCACTCCCCTCCCATGTTGTTCTCATGTTGGTAAAACATCTCCCATTTCCCCAAGCTTTGCTGGCCTTCTCTTGCAGCCTTCCCACTGGAGTATCCCTGAGCCCCATCGGGATGGGGAGGCAGAACCCCAGTGCTCCCACCTCTCAGGCTCACCTCATACAGCTCTGGAAAACAACACACAGAAGGCCCTTGCTTTGACAGAAAACATTTAGCTTTTCCACATCTCAGCAAAAAAAAACCTGGAATTAGGGCAGATAAAGGGGAAACATTAGCTACTTACTGGTGGCTGATAGCAAAGCTCTCAAACCCCAGAATTCATGGTTTGGAAAGAGTGGAGTCAAAATAAAACCATATGCCTGCCACAAAGTCAGCTTATACAACCAATCACACAGAATGAAGGATTGCCTTAGTTCAGCTCAGGAAAAGCCCTAGGAACGAAAGAATAGAAATCATTCCTGAAGTATAACAAAGTGAGATCTGACCACAGTGTTTGATCAAAACAGCTCGGGAACAGTGAACCAACACTGATTCCCGAGAGCTTTCAAATTCCCATGGGTTTTCCTCCATCTGATTCCCAGGAATACCTTGTGTTGCCTCTTTTAACATCTAAATGGGAAGCCAGATGAAATAACTCACCAAACAAGAATTCCCCCCTCAGAGGTCCTTCCACTGCCCTGTCAGGGTCAGGCCACACTAACTGGCCTCCAGGAGAAAAGAGTCTCTTGAGGGAACTCTCTCCAAAGCACCTTTCTACAGGCTTGTGCAACTGTCATTTTCCTAAAGGAAACCCCCCCACGGCTCTGCCCATGCACTCCTGGAGCTCCCAAACTCCCTCCTCCCGAGGGCTTCTCATTGAATTTAGGCTACATCACGTACGAGAAAGTACCAGAAGAGACAGACTAAATCTCATAGGAATCGGCTTTATTTGGGTTTGGTTTTTGGAGCTTGCGGGAAGAGTAGGGTTTTGGCTTGGGTGTTTTTTGGACCCCAATTATATTAATGAAATTGGGTCCAAATAAAAAATTAATTTGAAATGAAAGTTTTAATTAAAATTAAATTAAAAAATCAGAAGAAACAGAATGATCTGTTGGTTCCTACAAACAGTGAATTACAAAACTCCAACAGATCACTTCAAAACATCCGTGCTTAGTCAGACCTATTCAATGTCTGTCTCCACGTGTGGCAAATGACACATTACTGAAAAAAGGATAAGAAATATAATGCCACACTTCCCTTCCAGTACAGCCTCCCTGTGCTCAGGCACTTGTGGTTCAGGCACTCACTGAGACAGTTTCTCTGTGTTCCATGGTGGTTATGAGCTGACATTTTCCTTCTATTAATGATGAAATGTATAGTGGGGAATTTTTTTCACCATAGTGAGAAATGGAAGATTTTTTTTCTAATGTCTTTACAGGCAGGAAAATATTGTAGGGAAAACTGCCTGGTGTCAGCACCTTAATTCCCTTTACAGAGAAACAGCAGTAGCCTACACATTTAACTACACTTCTGGTATTAAAAAGGCAAGACGAATTTCATTAAGCAAAACACATTACCTCTCAGCATTGATTATCAGGTTATAGCTGTGACCTGCTAAGTGTGCATTAAGCAGCGACCTGGAGTTGCTGGTGACTTTCCTGACACTTGAGTAGGTGAATGAAGACCAGAGGTGCTCTGTCTGACAGTACCGCACTTTGAGGAGGCTCATTAAGAACAGAAATTGCCTTTGAAAAATGCATTATCTCACTCTGTACACACAAGTGGGGAGAATGGGTTGTGGCTTGCACATACTGTGGCTTGCACAGAGGCATATCCCAACCTGAAAGTCCAACAGCTAGAAAGCTGTAAGGACAGGGTGGCACGACAAGATCCCTTTAGAGGTGCAAGACCCTGTCCCCCCTTTTCTGTATGGCATTTCTTGCTGATCTCTGCTCAGTAACACCTTAGGGAAAGGCTGCTTGCAAGACCAAAGTGTTTACATTGAATCTGTCTTAGCCAGAGCAATTTTCGCCAAGATATTTCCCCCATGTACTTGCCACCTGAGTGTGCGCTCAGGGGAAGAATGGAGAACTACTCCCCAAAATAAAACCCTGAGACATCAAACAGATACCCCGGGGTGGTTTTTAGGAAGAGAGGTGTACATTTCCACAAAGAGTTATTGCAACTGAAATCCCGCTTCCTCCTGTGTCTGGGCCAGCAGCATGGCTTTAGTCACAAGTCTGATGTCCTTGCATGAGGTGGGTTTGGTGGGTCACAACTGACATTTACACAAATAACAGGATGACACTACATCCTCACAGAAGCTACAGGAAACTCCAAAGCAGGCATTGCTGCATGAGCAGAAACCTTCATCTACAGACAAACAGAATATAGCATCCTGTAGCTTTGCAAACACCCCACATAGCTGCTGCTGCCCTGCAGCTCACTAGTGACAAGATGAGGTATAGGAGGAGCCATATAGTTTATCCTACCTCACATTAACATCAAGTTCTTCCATCACAGGCAATAGGCATAGGTAGCTGGGAGTTCAATGTCCATGGAAGAGACTTTGTCCTGCAGTGGAGAGAGTTAGAAAGGACAGTTATAAGTTACCGGACCTCTCTCATAGATGCACATTCGCCCAGTGAAGACATGCATATGCTGCATTTTGCTTCTCTGTCCTGGCTTCTCTTGCAAACAGAAGTCTTGTAGACATGTCAAATGAAGTCATATCATTTGCAGAGCTGTCATAACAGTTTTCTGTTATCTACCCTGGTATATTTGTATCTCACAACACTAAGGCGCATGCCTGGAGACACAAAATCAAGCTGAAGTGATAGACAACCCTTTGTGGTTGTGTACACACCATCATTCATACATAGCTTAGGGCTAACAGGTCAATAGCTTCAAGGTCCTAGTGGGACAGTGGCTCTACTGAAAACAAAAAAAGTTCCCCTCTTATGAGCTTCCAAGTCCTCACCTGAAAGCTAAGATCAACCTCTAACACGCTCCATGGTCATCACTTCTCCTGGGAACTTCTGGGATCAAGATTTCCAAAGGATTATTTCAACTGCAGTGAGGTAGTAAACTACTGCAAGGACCACTACACCAGCGCTCAGAAAAGACTTAATACTCAATTTCCATAGGGGTGTCCTGGGTTCAGCAGTAGCAGTCATTTTTTCCCCTTCTTAGCAGCTGGTGCAGTGCTGTGTTTTTGACTTTTGGTCTGGGAACAGCGCTGACAACACCGATGTTTTTAGTGACTGCTCAAATGTTTCGTCTGACCAAGGACTTTCTGAGTCTCATCCTCTGCCAGGGAGGAGGAGAAGCTGGGAGGAAGCAGAGACAGGACACCTGACCCAAACTGACCAAAGAGGTATTCCATAACACAGCACGTCATGTCCAGGAGGTAAAAACTGGAGGCAGGGACCCAAAAGAGTTAGATCACTGCTCGATCAGGCTGGGTATCAGCCAGTGCGTGGTGAGTGGTTGTATTCTCTTCCCTTGTTATTTCCCTTATAATTATTATTGGTGGCAGCAGCAGTGGTTTGTGTTATACCTGTTACTGAATTGTTCTTATCTCAACCCGTGGGAGTTACATTCTTTCCATTCTCCTCCCAACCCCTCCAGGAGCGGGGAGAGGAAGGGGGGTGAGCTAACGAACTGCGTGGCTGATTTATGGTTGGGCTTAAACCACGACATGGGGTGAGGAGAAAAAGCATAGGCAGAAGTCAGATGATCCCATGCATACCACATCAAAGACTGTATTTATCACAGCCCTCTGCAGACATCTTGTGTTTCTGGTTGAAAAGTCTCATTCTGTCTAGTGCTGCCCCAAATACTAGCAGCATCTTTCCTCTAACTACCACAAATGGGTTAGTAGAAAAATAATTTTAAGACACAAACTCAAAGCATTATAGCAGTGCACAGAGCATGCCACGCTGCACCAATGAGCTCTGGGTGCTAGTGTGGGAAGGGGCACACTCAAATACCCCTGGTCAAACCATCCTGTCCTTCTGCAAGGTAAAACTCCCAATGACCTCAGACAGACCCATCCATGTGTATTACCAAATACTCTCACAGCTGAAATAGTCTTGTTTCTAGAAATAAATGAAAAATAAAAGGCTTGCAAAAAACACAAGCAAAAATGCTTGGTGAATGAGTTTCTGTTTTTACACAAAATTAAAACATTGACTTACCACTAAATTAAAATAGGTTTCCTGTGACACTATATTGTACAGCCTTATGAATACTTAATAGCAGTACTGCAATTACAAAGGACTAAATTATTTGCAGCTCAAGTTAAAATAAATGTACTTACTCCCAGTAACACAGATATAAATATTAATGGAGTTCTTAATTCTATCAAAATTTCATCATGACTCCAAAGAAATGAGTGCACCATCTTAATAAAGAGTTTGTGCATTTCCTGCTTTTAACCCAATGGGAAAAACAGGGTAAGTTTCTGACTCAGACTTCCTAGATACAATGCCAGGTTCACACTGCAAACGAACACCCACTACCCAGGCCTGGCTCAGCGTTTACCAGAATTAGTACTTTAGTGGGTATAGACTATACATAGCTTTACAAGCAAAACTTACTCAAGTCAAAAGATGTTTTTATCTGAGGCTGGAAATCTTCAGAATTTGGCCACTATTTACAGCTCAAGCCTTCAACTGGTGTTTCCAAAGGCTCTATAGAATCCAGTGATTTAAATACTGCTGTATTTTGCAAATATATGGGTGAGAGTCTAGAGGCTCTGATTAAGGCACCTGTGTCCCTACCTGATCTCCAACTTTAATTTGCTTTGTTTCAATAGGGACAGGAACATATTCTTCCCTGTCCTGTCATTTCAAAATGATAAATACGAACCAAAGAGAACACTTTATAAACTGCAGTCAAAACACATGTGATCCTGACACATTTCCTCTGCCTGCTAGCACACTTTGTGAGCACCAGTTAATTCTGCCTTTAAGCATCCTTCAAAAGCAGGTTGTCATCCTGGTTTACCATGAAGTCACAGAGCCTGACTGAACCCCACCAAGAGGATTCGGAGCAGGGCAGAAGCAGCACCTGGACTGAGATATTAAACTTATGCTGAGATAGCACAGATAACGTCACAAGGAAAATCTAGTCAAAGTCTGTTGACACTGATTCAGGGGAAATTGGTCCTTTGCCATGCAGAAGAGCAGAGGCTCTAGTATTTATTACTAGAGTGGGACATTGTGAAATTGCTTTGCTGCAGCCCACGCCTGTTACAGTTCTGAATTACAAGGGAAATGTGTGTGTATGGAAGCCAGCAAGAGCAGAGGGCAGGAACATGAGAAGACAGAGAAAATGTCACCTATCTGGACTATCCCCATCTCCCATATTCCCTTCAGCATCAGGTTTTAAAAGTACCTTCAGAAACTTTCTAAACCAAGCAAAACTCACAATTTCAGTACATTTAGCTTTCATCCAGCATTTGTGATTCCTGATTGAGACCAGAGGAATCACTCTAACCTAGAGTACTACTACTATCTGAACCTGTGATGTCAAGAGGCTCCTCACTGTCTGTAGTGAACATCTGCCAAATTACTGTGACTGAATGAAAAAGAAAAAAAGCAATTGCTCAATTCCCACCATATTTCACATTTGGGGCTGTGGTTTCTACCGTAGCTCCATCTTCATCTTTATCAGAGAAAGAGAAACTGCTAGCAGAGGTTAACCAGACAAGATCCTCCCAGACCACATCAAACTGATGCTGTGGAGTGACAGTCACCTCAACCCAATGATAATCTGTAGCTCATCACTGTAGAGCAGTCCAAAACCCTCCAACTGCTCTAAGAGAACATCCTGCCCACGACAACCCTTGAAGAGTAGGAAATACCAGTGTTCCCAGATAAAACAGCTCCATTTTCACCACCCATTTCTGCTAAAGGCACTGCTCTCTCCCACAGCACTTCTTGCCTTCTCTGTCACTATTGTCTCTTTTCCCCCCACGATGGACCAAGCCAACAAGAAGTCCCTTGGTTGTCAGCAGAGACACAGTGCTGGGCTGGTTTTAATCAAGTAGCATTCCAGCAGGTCAAAACACAGCACTTAAACAAAAAAATAAAATAAAAATATAGGCACGACGTCCCCTGCAGTAGACATAAATTCTTTTCACTGAAGAGTTATTTTTCAAAACAGGCATTTAAATTCCTAGAGAGAGCCTCTGGCTTGACAACCCAAACCACAGGCACTGAGTTCAATGGGCTCGTGCTCCCGAGGGACTCAAGAGTCCCAGGTAGCATGTGGGTCACAGCAGAAGCCAGCACCCCGTGCTCTCCTATTTGCAGACAGGCAGGCTTTTCTTCATGTCAATCTGGCCTTCGCGGCCTCTCAGCTATAACCTCATATGAGCCTTTTCAACCTCATACCATGCTATTCCGCACTTTTTAAAACAGAAGTTTAGATTCCACATTTGAGTATCAAAAAAATACTAACAGACAGCACAACATAAAGGGCTGTTCCCTTAGAAAGGGTGCATGGAAGCAATTCTGCCTACCTGTTCTCTTGGACCAGATATTTACAGCAGTAAAGCTTCTATGGGATATTCAAGGGAGACTTTGTTCCAGTGCAGAGACATCTGCATGAGAACCTTGTCTATACCATGCTACATTTTTATAAGAGGTTTGAGGAGAGAAAGCAGCTATAAAACCTGAGGGGTTATTTACCACGACAGTGGTATTATGAAATTTCACAACTCACTGCTCTCACCTTTAGCAGTTACTATTAGTTAGTAACCAAAATGCTTTAAGTCTTTGACTGCAATATCAAACCTTCAGCAAAGGGAGCCAAGAGAAACATCATCATGAGACCACGGGTCTTTTTAAAAGATCAAGATACAGTTAGGGATATCAATCAACAAATGAAGGCAAGAAGGGTGGATGAGCCCAAAAAGTGCATCAGAAGCATGGCTAGAAACACAGGCAGGCATGATTTCCATGACACTACCACAAATGGGTTTGTGGGACAAGCCACAATGCTAGTGCTCCTTATCAGCACAAAGGACTAGAACCTATATGTGTTTGATAGGGATTTGTACAGAGCTACCATATTTCCTTTTTGCTCACAGGTCATAAAACTTCCCCATAATTCACTGTAAACTTTCCCTCCATAGAAAACACCTTCCAGCTACTTTTGTTCTCCACCAGCACAAACCTGGGTATGGAGACCAATGTCCTAGAAAGGCATCAGCTGTGTTTTCTATGCCTGCAGTCAAATAAACTTACTTTGTTTATGCAGCAGGGAAATGTACACTATAAATGCTAGTAAATATGGAAATCCTTCAGCTTTGACGTGATGAAATGGTATTGAAGGTAACTCGCAGCTACAGGATGCTCAGCACCATCCCTAACTCAGCTCTGCCTCTACAGACTGCTCTATGTTTTACCCAGGACCCTTGCTTTTATCAATTCCCTAATAAATTCCCACATGACATCCTTGATTCCAAGTTGGAGAGACATCAATTTGATAGGTGGACCACTCAGTGGATAAAGAACTGGCTGGATGGCCACACACAAAGAGT